>CAKNXH010059602.1:7804-31021 GCA_932178445.1 Andricus quercusramuli | reverse complement strand
TATATACATATATATATATATATATATATATATATATATATATATGTTACCGTCCGCGAAGAAAGGGACCTAATGCGGAAAAACCCGATTTTGATTTTCTTACGCCAATCGATAGTTGATGAGTTACTCTTTCATTTCCAATAATCAAAAAAAAATTAAGTTGATTACTTTTCTCGTTATTAAGCTACAAACACAGTCATGATAAGCTATGCGGAGACCGAACGAGAGGCCTACCAAAACCAGCCCCACCACTTACCACTACAGCTGTACACGACGTGTACGGCAGCTACACTGACTTATGCCTAAAAGTGTGGTGGTAAGTGGAGGGGGTGCTTTTCGTAGACGCATCCCCACTACTCAAATGCTGGCTTGCGGGCTCTGCTACGATCGCCCGTCCTGTAAAATTCAGCTTTGACGCATTAGGTCCCTTTACTCGCGGACGGTCACACACACAGACACACACACATACACACCCTCCTGGTACTCGCCAAAAATGATTGGAAACCAGCCCTAACTCATTCGCTACTACCGAAATTGCAGATGAGATTCTCGTTTAACACCTCCACATCCTCACTAGTAAAAGAAACATTAGGCGAGACTAACATTTTCTCAGTGTATGACCCCCACCCTTTTTCCCTCCAGACGAATTTGTTGTAATCAAAAGAGTTATTTAACACACCATTTAAAATTAAATTATCATCAGCATTTTGACAACCACTGGTAAATGGTCTGATAATGTAGGAATTCCCAGAACCGAAAAATCTGGAATCAAACCCAAGGAATCCGCATAACAAAATATAAGATCTACTACACTTTTACCCTGATGGCCTATAAAAGTATATTGTGCTGGGGTATTCTTTTCAGATCTGCCATTTAAAACAACCAAATTGTACCCCTCCAAACAATTTATTATTGCCTCACTTGTGGGGTTGATCACTTTGTCCAAGGATAAACGGAAAGGGAAAACTGCCAAATCCTCCGGTAAAGACTCATCAGTTAACTGATTCAGTTCCCTTATACGAGAGTTAAAATCCCCCCCCCCCCCCCCATGGGATATTTGGTTACAGTGAGCAAATTCTATCAAACAATATCTCCAGTGCTTCAACAAGAGCGTGGCAACCCAACGACGGCTTGAAGTAAACATTACCACTAATAACTTTAAAGGCTTGGTGCCATCACTTAATAAAAATCCAATTAGAAGTAATGTCTAGAATTTCATAGCTGAAATATGATCGTTTAACGTATACAGCTGAACTTCCGCTAGGTATTGCTCTATTACTATCTCTAAAAGCTATACTTACTATGCAATTTATTAGTTATCCCATGCACATTCCAGAAGATGATACGAAAGCCAGGGATTACCCCTTGCCTGCAGCTGACATCTACATTCCCTCGGAACTCTTTGCCGCAACTAGTTAGGAAACCGGGCTCTCTGTCCTGTTCATTGGCTTATTTGATTTACCAGGCCTCTTGATGAGAAATTTGTCAACATGACTGTCAGGGGGAGGTGGATGACGAGGAACCAGAACGATTTTG
The DNA here is from genome assembly GCA_932178445.1 of Andricus quercusramuli. Taxonomy (NCBI): domain Eukaryota; kingdom Metazoa; phylum Arthropoda; class Insecta; order Hymenoptera; family Cynipidae; genus Andricus; species Andricus quercusramuli. The sequence goes on along the minus strand of CAKNXH010059602.1, from coordinate 29,485 downwards.
TCTTGTTCTGGCAGCTTTTTTGACTGGATGGGGAATCAGGAACACTGTCAATGAAACACGTATTTTCCACATTTTATTCCCCTTGGAGTTCATCAATTTTCAAATCCGAGAGAGGTTTATTATCAACCAACAGATTCTTTCTCTTTATAAAAGCCTTAATTCCAGACTGTTGAAGCTTTCCCTTAGCTACCCACACCTTCTTTCTCTCCAGTCTCTCTTGTAGCGATAAGTCGTGACTGATGCCGATGTTTTTCTCTGCGAGCTGTTCTCGCTTTTCCATAATTAATTGCTTATGAAACCGAGAGCACAACTTAACCAAAACACGGCGATCACCCTGTCCCTTTTCCAACCGGAAGGCATTCGTAATGTGCTTAGCCGAGATAGATATATTCACTTCTGAGAGTGTGCGAACAAGACAGCTTGGTAGGTCTTCATTTTTTATGAATTGTCAGGAATTTTGTGCACAATAAGGTTATTGGCACGAACACTTCTTTTGAGAGAGGATAATTCGCTCCTTAAGGTGGATACCTCCGCAGTTAGAGCCGAATTACTTTTTTCCAGGCTGTCACATTTAGCTTTTAGCAACTGTGACACTTTCACACGCGAATCTAAATTAGCTTTCAGTATAGAGATTGTTTTTTTAACACACTTCACTTCCTTCATAGTTATTGCAGTATCTGCTTTTATAGAGGTTAAAAGTTCCATCATTTTTGATTCCGTCATAGTTTCGACGGTGAAAACGACAAATCTTGGCTTTTCCAGGTATATGAATTTAGTCCTTGTCTGTTTTGCTAATTACTTGTACTGGATTTTCAACAATACCAGAAAAAGTATCATCCCAATATCCTTATCGGAAGACTGTTTTATCCACGCACACACTCTGAAATGTACACGGAAAAATTCGGAAAAATGTCTAACTTTCCTCTAAACGTCCGGTTCTCAAACCTTCGTTCGCTATTTACTTGTACTCGACGTCCAAAAAAACAATGAAAAGTTTCATCGTAACATCCTTATCGAAAAACTGTGTTTTGTCCACGCACGCACTCTGAAATGTATATGAAAGAATTCGGAAAAAAATGCAACCTTCTTGTAAACGTCCGGTTTCAAATTTTCTTTCACTTAGCACTTGAATTTGATATCAGGCAAAACCAAAAACCACATTTTCGTACATTTCAAAGGGCTTATATGGATAAAACGCAGTCTTCCGATATGGATACCGGGATGAATCTTTTTTTGCTATTGCCTGAAATCAGATACAAGTAATGAGTGAAAGAGAATCCGAGAATCGAGCATTTTGAGAAAAGTTGTAATTTTTTCCGAATTTTCATGTATATTTCAAAGTGCGTGGGTGGATAAAAGGCAGTTCACGTAATTAGTGAAAGAAAATTTGAGAACCGAATTATTACAGGAATGTTGAATTTTTTCCGTTTTTTTGCGTATAAAGTCTAGAGTGTGTCGGCGGACAAAATGCAGTCTTCCGATAAGGATATTGAGATGAAACTTTTTTTTAATATTGTCCGATATTAAGCACTAGTAATTAATCAAATAAAATTCAAGAACCAAATGCTTAGAGGAAAGCTGTATAGTTTTTTTCTGAATTTTCTTATACATTTCCGAATGCGTGGGTGGAAAAAAAGCAGTAATGAAAGACAATCCGAGTACCAATTGTTTAGAGGAAAGTTGGAATTTTTTCCAAATATAAAAACCCTTGAAAGGTAAGGGGGAAAAAATACGACGCCAAATAATACATTCTTACTAGCAATAAATAAATAAATATGTGTGTGTGTGTGTGTATAAGGAGTCAGAAAAATTTCACAATAGAATGTTGTGAGATCACTTAAATTCGCCAAATACTACTATTGAATGAAACATTTTTTCCAGTAATAGATTTTAATATTTATAGATTTATATACAATATACTTGAAAATGCACATTTGGTGGGCCTGTCTTCATATGGGCAATACGCCTGCAAGTCCCTCTTAGACCTTGACAACAGCGCCATCTGATACGCGAACTACTGGGTATCTCAAATTTATTGGAGGTATGTTACAGAAAAAGTGCGGTGAATATTAATTCATTTTAATTATAAATGTTTCACTACGGTTTAAAATTAATTATTTGTTGTAAGATTTCTTGTCAACAGGCGTATACATCGCAATCCATGCACATAAGAATATTGAAATTAAAACAATGGAATGTAAACACAATGTAAAGACAGGTGAAAACTATTAGAGTTATTAAAATAAGCATTGATAAATGTTCTTACTACAATTGAAAAATAACGTAAATAATATTGCACATTCTTCTCATTACAATAAAAATACTAATTATGGGTCATGTATAATCACAATAAGAAATATCTATAGGAAAGTTACCTATGAAGCTTTACTAAATATAAAACATACTGTGTACTATATTACGGAATTTAATGTCAAATTAATCCAGTTTCAAATCATAAAGGGCCAGTATGTATTTCGGAAAATTAATCATACAAGTCCCAGCACTAAACTTGATCGATTAGTTTCAGAAATTCATTCGAAGTCTATTATGAAGACAGGCCCGCCAAATGTGCATTCTCAATAAATGTTTGTAATTAAAAATTCTGTAATTCATATTATTATTATTCTTGTTATTATTGAAGATATTTTACTTCTGGGACACGAATAACTAAAATATTAAAATCTATTAACGACAAAAATGTTTTATTCACTAATACCCACCTGTCACTACCAAGGAGGTGAAAAACGTATCAAGAAGCATGAACAATTATTCCGCTCTGGGACCAGATGGTATCAAGACCTTCTGGTGGGAGAAGTTTCCTTCAACCCACCAGCATCTGGCCCTCATTTTCACCCTATATCTGAAGTCGAAAGAGCCTATTCCGGAGTGGTTGGTGGAAGGGAGCACATTGATCCTGCCGAAGACGGGCAACTTAGCTGACCCTAAGAATTACAGGCCAATAACTTGTCTGAACACACTGTATAAGATCTTCACAGCCATCCTAAATTATAGGATTCTTCGGACAATTGAACCTGTGTGGCGAGAGATGTATGAACAACGTGGCTCGAAGAAAGGCGTAGCAGGATGTCGAGAGAACTTGCTCATCGATAGATGTGTCTGTAAAGATGCAGCATCCTATCAACGATCTCTATCGATGGCCGGGATTGATTACCGAAAAGCTTTTGATTCAACCTCCCATAGACTTATCAGCTGTGTGTTGGAAAGCTGAAAGGTTCGTCCGCACATCGTGATGTACATAGAGAGATTAATGCCGCTTTGGAATACCTAGATTTACTATCTCATCTGGAAAACATCGTGTGATCACTAACAGTATCACCTTTCAGAGAGGTGTGTTTCAGGGCGACACCATGAGCCCTCTCCTCTTTTGCCTCACATTATTGCCACTATCTCTCGCACTTCGCCATACCGAAGGGTACCTCAGCGGCAAACTTGGAAACCGAAAGCATAAGGTCATTCATGTATTTTACATGAATGATCTTAAGACCTATGCTAGAAATAAAGAGAAACTACATCTAACTCTAAAAATTGTCAAAGATTACACTCAAGAGATTGAAATGGAGTTACGGTTAGAGAAATGCGCCAAGGTTAATTTGAAAAAAGGAAAACTTAACGGCATCCCGGAAGATCCTGAGCTCGTTGACAGAATCGCTATACGACACCTTTGCGCTGGAGAGACCTATACATACCTGGACGTGCCACAGAGCCTCATGCAGGGCGTAACATCTCTAAAGGATACTCTCAGATGCAGATGTAAACGTCTCATCCGACAGATATGGTCTTCCGAAATGTCGGCGAGGAACAAAGTACCTGCGACGAACATGCTTTCCGTCCCAGTAGTACTCTATTCATTTAGAGTAGTTACATGGACGAAGGACGAGCTCAGATCCCTCGATATCGGGTCCCGAAAGGTTATGCACATAAACAAAAGCATGCACCTTGAGCCTTCTGTTCCACGACTTTACATCTGACGCCGTCAAGTTGGTCATAGAATACTGAATCTTGAATGTCTTCACAACAGGATTATTCTGGGTACAGAACATATAGTGGCAAATGGACAAGACCCTCTTCTTAAAATCGTCAGGAAACACGAAGAAGTAGGCAAAGGGGCGTTTTTGTACAAAGCAGCGGAGAAGGCTGCTGAAACACTCGGCCTTGACTTCAATATCAGAGGTGATCAAAATGCATCAAATCTTATCCATCTTGAATACTCACTCTTGAAGGCCCGGATTAAGAAAGCACAGGAGAAAAACTTCCGCGAACAGCTCCTCAACAAGAGAATGCACGGCATCTTTCACAGAAATGTGGAAGATCAGTCGATGTCGTATGAGCTGACGTTTGCTTTCCTTAGATCACCCGGATTGAAGTCGGGCACGGAGGGCTTCGTTTTGGCATGTCAAGATGGTGTCATTTCCACTCTAGCATACTATCGCCACATTTTGAGCCAAGACATTCCCGATGATAGCTGCATCTAGGACACATACTATCTAGTTGTCCAACTCATGCGGGAACAACCTACATCCAAAGGCACAATGTGACACTAAGTGTGCTTTATTATCATCTTTATCACTCTTACGACATTAGCCCCATATACAGGAACTTCATATTCGCGACAATTGTTTCTGTTGCGCACTCGACACCTGACATAGTTGCGACGGTTATACCCGGAATATTATATTAAGCTAATCGTCCTGATCATCGGCGCTCTTGGAGGTGCCAAGGTTTTAATTGTTAATAGCCTGAAAAGCATCCCTGCGTGTCAACAAAATGCTGAGACACTTTTGGGGAAAATGCAGAAGGCGGTCGTGCTTGCGTCGCTCCGTGTCCTCAGGGTGCACGAGACTTTCGCCGGATCATCGTATTGAATTCGCGCAGACTGTAACCACCCATCTCACGGTCGTGAGACGTGGTTACAGCTGAAATTTTACCGTGATTTCGCTGGGAGCGGGTGCAATTTTGATTAGCACCCGCTCCCGGCGAAATCCTGCGGTTGTACTGCAAACAGCGGGTGATGTCGTCAAAGGTTTGCTGCGGAGTGACACACGATATTTTATGCAAAGCTGATATGGTTTTCGAATGCGAGAGGGTGTCGAGTGTGAAGCTTTAACGGGGGGACGGGGACCAGGGCGGAGCCCCCGAAGGGAGCCCGGGGGACGAAGCCCCATGTAAGGAAAAATACAACCATTTTTTTGAATAACTATAACTAAAATTAAACATAACATTAAATGTTGGACGTAAGCTTCGTACTAGTCTTACTATAGACATGTGCAGTTATGCCAGATGGGAATTTAACACCACGACCTACTTCTAACAATAAGCGAATAAGTAGTTTTCCCCTACTTGAACAGGCCTGTTGTACAGTTTACAAACATCTGTCATATATACCGCGCATGCGTCAGAAGAGAGCGCCAGGAGAGTGTCGCCGCTTGGACCAAAAGCGCATGCGCTCTCCGTAACAGTATACTTTTACGGCCGTGGCCGGAAAATACCCCCTCCGACAAAAGAGTACTTCGCGTCCCACAAAAACGCACAGAGAGGTACGAAAACCGTCCGGTTTTGCATGAAGGTATTTGGGAGAGGGTAGAGAATATGATAGAAAAGAAAGTGGGAGAGCGTGGGAATGAAAAGGACGAGAGGACGGATAGGGAAAGGTTAAGGGCAATGGAGTTGAGAATGGAGAGAAAAGATAAGGCAGACAGGAGGAATAATATTGTGATACGAGGGTTGAAGCTAAAGAGCATGGTAGAAAAGTTAAGTTGGAGGGGAGAAAGGATAAGGAAGTGACGGTTGCGGAGTTGGAGAGCTGGGAAGAAAAGTTGGGGGTAATGCGAAATAAGAATAGGATAAAGGATAAGGGATAAGGGAGTTTTCATCGACCACAATTTGACGAGAAAGGAAAGGGATGTGCAGAGAATGCTGTATGACAGGGCTAGGCGGGAGAGGAGTGAAAGGAGATCGGCGAAGGTAGGATATCGAAAAATAAAAGTAGACGAGAAAACGTGGGTCAGGGATGAGGAGAAAGAGGTGTTGAAGAAAGTGCAGGGCAATTTGTTTCGTAGGAAGTAGGGGGGTGGAGGTAATGCAGGGTAGAGGAGTAGTGAAGGTGCTGTACTGGAACGTAGCAGGGGTAAAGAAGAAGGACAAAGAGTTTTAAAGGTATATCCAGGAATTTAATGTTGTGGGACTGATAGAGACGTGGGTAGAAAGAAAGGAATTGGATAGAATAGAGGCAAAGCTGCCAAGGGGGTATAGGATGATACTCCAGGAGGCGGTCAGAGTAAAGAAGAAAGGAAGGGCTAGTGGGGGAATTATTACGGGGATTAGAGATGGATTAGAGAAAGAAGTTCATGGAGAGAAAGAGGGAGAAGTAGTACAAATGAGGGAACTTAAAATAGAAGGGGTAACGTGTAAGTTTGTGACAGTGTACAATAAGGATGGGATGGAAAAAATTAAAGAAAGAAGAAACGAGGAAAGGGCTCAGACTGATGTGTAAGAAGGAAGAACAGCAAAAGGAGAAGGATCTAGAAGAGGAGTTAGAAAATGTTAAGACAGAGGGGGAGGTCTGGAAGATAATAAATAGGTTTACGAAGCGTAGAGTGAGTGTTAGCGAGAAGATAGGGAGTGAGGAGTTGAGGGAGTTTTTTAAAGAATCATTTCAGGGCTCAGATTCGAAGAAGAGGAATGGTGGGAGTAGGAGAAAGGGGAAGACAGAGATGGAAGAGTTGAATGACGAGGAGATAGAAAAACAGATAAGCAAGTTAAGAAGGTCAAAAGCAGCAGGGCTGGACGGGGTAGAGAACGAAGCATGGGAGAGTGAAGAGAAGGTTTAATAGTGCCATTGTATAAGAAAGGAGATAGGGATAGACAGGAAAATTATAGAGGGATTACGGTAATGAATACGGCGTATAAAGTATACGCGATGGTAGTGGCGGAGAGGCTGCGGAGGATGTCGAGGGTAAAGGAATATTTCCGGAGACGTAGGCAGGCTTTAAGGCGGGTAGGAGTACTATCGACTATATCTACGTTCTCCAGCACGTGGTGGATATAGAATTAGCGTTTCCTTCGGTGGATAGGGGGAGGTTGTGAGAGGCGATGGAGGACAGTGGAGTGGAGAGAGGCCTGATCGAGAGGGTCTATGGTTATGGTGTTAAGAAAAGGAGGGGGAAGGGATAAGGGAAGGAAGTAGAAGTGAAAGGCGGTGGAGGAAGTGAGACTTTGTGTACCTGGGCGTCGTGTTCCGGAGGAATGGGGATCCACTACCCCATTCCTCCGGAACACGAAGCGTGAGGAGGGCAAATGTGGTGATGAGGCAGGTGTGGGGGTTGGGAAAGATGTTATTCGCAGATGATTTTGGAAGGAGAAAGAAATTGTTTGACTCACTAGTGAAGAGTGTGCTATTGTATGGAGTAGAGGTGTGGGGGTGGAAGGAAAGTGAAGAAGTAAATAGAAACAGGAGGGGTATGTAAAGTGGACACTGGGGTTGGCAAGGAACACGCCTAATTGCATTGTCAGAAGGGAGACAGGGAGAACGAGTGTAGGGATTCTAGCGGGAAGTTGGGCGTGTAAATATGAGGAGAAATTTTTGGAAGAGGGGGGAAGTAAGCTGGTTAGGGAGTGTTGGTGGGAGAACGAGAACAGGAGAAGGGGTGGGAAGATAAAGGTAGAAAGGAAAAGGCACTTTAGAACGAATGGACTGCAGATGGATGAAGTGAGAAGGTAGAGTAGGTGAGTAGAGCGTAGAGGTGGAAAGGAATGGAATAAACATGGAGGTATTGAGGCATGAAGCCGCGGTAGCAGTTTGACAATGCGAGGCAATGCGAGAAAGTAGGGACATGCGAGCGAGGCGCAGCGAAGCTGAAAAATAAACGTTTATCTATCTAATATAAAATGCAAGTATTTGGTCGAAAGTTGATGTTAGTTTTAGAAAATTATTTCATTTTGTTTCAAATTCAACTATTACGTTGAAAATTCATTTCCTTGTTGATTGATAATCTATAGCCTCTGGTGCCTATGTCGACTTGGTTTTCAGCGGAAAACCAACTCCTGTACGTGACTGATGTAATTGTCCACTAGTTCATGGCCGACTGGTTCCTCTGAGCGCAACCAGTGTAGAACGACTTGTGAGTCTGTCCAGGCACAGCAGTCTACTAAAGCGTGGAGCGTGGCAATGGCATGCCAGGTCTGTTGTTAGTTCTTGTTCCCGAACAAACTTCTTCCAAAAGTCTTGAAGGAACATTTTGGCTACGACAGTTATAGAAGTGAGCCATCCGGCTGGATCGAAGAACCTAGCGATTTCAGGTAACACCCTGCGATTGGTGATAACACCGGTCTCCTTAGACAGAGGAGGCGAGAAACGAAAATTATTAGAGATGGGATCCCACGCAATGCCCACTTCGCTGACAGGGCCTCCGGCTGAGAGATGCATCCATTTAGGACGCAGTCGGTCCTCGAAAGGCAGATCGCTCAGAAGCTCTGGGCTGTTGGTGACCCATTTTTTCAGCTCGAAGCCGCCCGCCTTGAGCAAGGTGTTCAACTGATTCATTCTCCTGCGAGCGGATTCGACATCAATGGCGCCTCCAAAGAAGTCATCCACAGAAGAGGTCCTTCTCGATAGAGTCGACAGCCTCGGGCAGAGAGCGTCCTTCGTAATCACACAATTGCCTGAGGGTCCTGAGCGCCAGGTATGCAGCGCAAGTTTCCCCATGGGGACGGCGACTGATACTTGCAGCCGCTAGGGTCACTAGTACGCGTGGAGATACACAAGACGACGGTTCCAACGGTGGTAACGTCTGCTATTCGAATTATATCAGTCCTTTATAACGCAGCATTGAGGTGATTGCTTCAAGCACTATTTTCGGAATGCCAGGTGTGCATGTGGCATTTCGGTTTACGAATAAAGGAGCAAATCCCTTTCCAAACAATAAAAAACTAAGGAAACCGTAGATAATACCTTGTTATTGTGTACAAGGTATATCTCCACTCACGGTACTGCTCTCTAAGCTGAGCTTGACCAATCGCCGTCCCCATATGTGACAGTGAGCAGAACGTAGTGTCGTACAGGCTCGACAGCTGATGGACTCCAGATGATCCTTTACAAGTGTACGTGCTTCGGGAATATCCGAATTTAACGAAACATCATTCTGATATGGGCAATCTTGAGAGCAGCGGTGGTCGACGTGATAGAAGTCCAAGTATGCCGCGCCGCCAGGAGGGGCGTTGCTAGGCTCGCTTTTGAGCAAACAATATCATTTATTGTATTTTAGCACCATAATCTTTTCCCACCCCTTCCCTTCCTGCTTCTTACTCATTTCCTCCTCTACTTACTGCCACTTCCTCCCCTCGTCACATATTCTCAGTTCCCTTCTAAGGTGCCATCTATCCTCCTCCCATCTGGAATGTTCCGTGTTACCTCTCCTCTCTATTCAGTATTTCCTGCAGGCATAATTGTGCAACTACCCTTACCACTCTTAAGTTTCTTTTCGAAATTCCAGACCCTTTTCCTCTGCCTTATCACCAATAACACATCGCTGACCGTACCAGTGAATCAAACAGCCATAGTCTCATCTTCCAGTCCTCTTTGAATCTTCTTTTTCCAATTCGCCACACTTAACCCATGACCTTGCTCGCACTTTCAATCCTTTTTTTCACCTGCAGGTCATTTCCACCTACCGCTTCGACTTTCCACCATTTTCCCATTTATCTTCCATACATACTTTACTTCATGCTTTCTCGTCCTGAAACATACTATCTTTGTCTTCGTTACATTAATTGTCATGTCTTTCTCTCTCACATACTCTTCGAATCCATTCATTATCAAGTTCATTCCACTTTCATTCTCTACCAGAAGCACCACATCGTCCGCGCACGCTAACGAGTATATTCTCTTATTTCCTATAACTGTACGACCTTTACCATTCTTTTCCATTTTCTCTTCTATGTCTGCTAACAATATGATAAACAACAACTGGATCAGCGGGCACCTTTGCCTGAGACCCCTCCCGGTCCAGAACTTCTCTCCTTATTGTTCCCCGATCCCCACCCTTGCCTTCGTCTCCGGAAAGACCTCTTTTATCCTCTCAATCGGTTCTTTATCCACCTCCTTTTCTTTCATTGCCTTCCACAACACCTTCCGTCACTGGCATGAGAGTGATTCCTCTATAATCTCCAGTTTTCTACAACCTCCTTTCTTTATTAAATGAACTTAAAACTGTTCTCCACTCCTTCAGCCATCCTTCCCCTCTCCATACTCTATTACATACTTCCCAAATATCTTCTCTAACCCTTCTTCCGCCAAATTCCAATGCTTCATTCTCCATCCTATCCTATCCTGTCGCCTTGTTTCTTTTTAACTTCTCAATAACTTGATTCACCTCGCCCCGGGTCACCTTATTGCCACCTTCCAAGCCTCCCTGCTTGATCATTCTACCTTCTTCCATTCTTTCCGTACATTCTCTTAACTTACCCACTCCCCATTTTCCCATCTTTGATTTCTTCCAACAGCCTCCTTACCCTTTCCTTGGCCAGAATGTAGTCACTTACTGTTCCCCCTTTTTCTGCAAACCTTATCTCATCTTCCTCATCCCCTTCCGAGTTCCCATTACAAATTAACCAACCTGTTTCTCCCAGAATTGCCAACAAAGTCCTACATATTTCCCCTCCCTGTGCCCCCGTCCAAGCATTCAGATCACGTCCTATCAACACCCTTTCGTCATACTTTTTCGCCACCAATTTCCTAATCATACTCCAAACTTCTGTTTCTCCCCTTCTCCTGTAAAAGCAAACTATCCTCGCCTTTCTTCTTCTTATCTTCACCACTCTCGTCATTATCCCATCCGGTTCCTCAAATCCCATTTCTATTCTCTTTTCTCCCACCAATGCATGCCTCACTCCTGACACCATAACCCCTTTCTTTCTTCCCTTTAACTTCTCTTTCTTTGCTTTTTGGAACTGTCATATATCCCTTGGGTAACTTCCTCTTCACCCTCCTCCAATCCTTCTTAGCTACCCAGGTTTCACTCAACAACACTACATCCCATTTCTTCACCTTTTCCCAGAATCCTTCATCTTTATTCATTAGCCCTGATACGTTCCAAAATGCTGCTCTCACTTCTTTCTCCCTTCTTTCGTCATTACGTCCCCTCCCTACTTTTGTGGAAACGCTGTCGCTCCGATTTCTCCTTCTTTCTTTACACCCCCTACTATTTCTATTACCTCCTTCCTTCTATCCCTAGTCTCCGTTTCTTTCCGTCGTCGCCAAGGACCCTCCCTACACACTTCACCTAATTTTTCCTTCTCATCATCCCATATCCACACCTTCCCATTTATTCACATCCTGTCTTTCCATATCCATACCGTGTTCCCTTTCAACTCTTTCACTCCATGCTCTCTGTTTTATCACCCACTTTCTTCTTCTTTCATTCCACGACATATCCTCCTCTATCCTTTCTTCCATCCCCTTTAAAGCTTTCTTCTTTCTCAAGTTATCAAATTTTTCTTCCTCATTTCTCACTTTCACTACATAAATGCGCGATTTTCCTTCATTTTTCCTTCCCACTCCATTTACCTCTTCCACGTGCACTTTTGTCCCAATTTTGCCCCATTTTCTAGGATAACGTTCTCATTCATTTCTGTTATTCTCTCTTTTTCTCTTACCACTTCATTCCCTATCTTTATATCCTCAGACTTACCCTTTAGCTTTCTCACTCTTTCTGCCAACTTCTCCATATCAGATTTTCTCTCTTTCTCACTCATCCTTTGATTTTTCTCAATATCCTCCAACTGCTTCCAAACTTGATCTTTTTCTTGGTGCCACACCAGAACCCATTCTTCCCACTTCTCTCTAACTTTCTTCATTTCCTCCCCAACCTCCGCCCCTCGCTTTTGCATGCCATTCAGACTTCGGTTTGTTTCCTCTCTAAACCCTTTAATAAGATTTTCTAGGCTCTCTAGATCGACTTTCTATTCTGCTTTATTGCTCTCCGGTGGAGACTTTTTTTTTTAACTTTTTCCGCAACTTGTCATCTCCCTTCTTCTTCATTTGATCTTTTACTGTCTCCCGTCTTATCCCCCTCGTGGCTTTTATCCGTGAACCCTCCCCCCTGTCTCCATTTATCAAAAAGTTGTCTCGATACTAAACTGCTAGCTCTGGATCTATTGAGCAGTTCCCGACTTGACGGCCCACCTTAAAGCCACCTGTCAGCTAGTCACCCTTCCTTCTCTCCCCACCCGAAGTTCCCTGGCGTAGCATAGTCGCCGGTCTCAGTGAGATCATCAGCACTGGTGTTGTTGTCCACCCGCTGCTGCCCTCTATCGGACCTCACTGGGCTCCTCATTACATTCATGCTGTCCTACATTACCGATCTGCTGTCCCCTATCTTCCCTCTCACTTTTCCGTCATTGGCAACTAAACTCCAAATTAGCACTTTCAACTTTCCTCCTGACTCTTCAAACCTTACAAAACAGCCCCACGCACTTCCACACAACCCATTCACTACACTCACCTCCCTTACCACGTTTCACCTCAATCACACCTCCACGCCCGTCGCCAAAACCAAAACAGATAGCACAGAAGAAAAACGCGTACTTTACCATTCGGTATCGGAAACGCAAGCCGAATTAATTATAACCTAATTTGGGGTGCACTTAAACTATTATTAGGATGTTAAAAAAAAAATAATTTTAATTGAGTATCAGTACACTTATAGTTTCCATTGGAATTAAATGTAAAATAATATACGTTGCATTGGAATCAATTATTATTATACCATTAAGCCATTTCCCTTTCGGGGTAGGCGTGACTTGCTCGGTGGGAAAATAGTGAAATAGGTATATAGGTGTAAAGTAGGTCGGTATATGCGTATAAGGTAGATAGGTATATAGGTGTTAGGTATAGATGTTTTAGATTGATCTGGAGTTTTCGTGTTATTTATTTAAATGACACGTTCACTCCGCAACACTGCTCCGACCCAGGTTGCTGATCAATCTCTCTAGCGATCACCCCAAGTGAGGAGCCTCACAAAATTGTTATGTATGGTTCCCCACTTGGGCCCATTAGTATCCAAGGTCTTTGTTTCAGGCATCATACACTCTATTGTCACTCTGTTTATAAACTATTTGTCGCCACACTTTTCTGTCCTGGCATACTACTCTAGCTTCCTTCACGTTCATGAATTTCTTCATGCAAGCTCTTGTGTTTCTATGACTTCTTATGTCTCTTCGGATTAATGTCTCATTCACAGATTCTAACCATTCTTTAGGCGGTCTACCTCTGGGTATTCTGCCATTTACTTTACCTTTACACACTTGTTTCGTCAGTCGTTCATCTTCCATTCTTTCGAGGTGTCCGAACCACCTTAGCTGATTTCTTTCCCATATGTCAACTAGTGTCTCTCCTGTACCACATTCTTCGAGGATTGTCTCGTTTCGGACTTTGTCCATCAGTGTTTTTCCGCATATTATGCGCAGAGGTTTCATGCCGATCGCGTTGATTTTACTCCGGTCCTTTTCTTGACAGGTCCATGTCTCGCTACCGTATAGTACAGTTGGTACGAAAATAGAGTTATGTATGGCCATTTTAGTTTTTTTTTATATGTTTTTATTTGCGAGGATGGACCCTGCTCTACCGATAACATGCTTACCCTTATTTATGCGCCTATCTAACTCCCCATCAATTTTTCCGTCGTTAGTGAATATCTCTCATCATTTAGGACAATGTTGCATATTGTTTTCTCACTTTTTCCCTCAAACACCATGATTTTCGTTTTATTCACGTTAATTTTGAGGCCCATGTTCTTCATGCTTGTATTAAGTTTATTCAACATTCTTTGCAAGTCTTCGACTGATTCTGCCATAACAATCTTGTCATCTGCGAAAGCCAACCCACGTACCTTGACGGTTTCGAGATCTACAACTTCTTCGTCGAAGAGGGCAGTTCTTAGACACTTATCCATGAATATGATAAATAGCCACGAGGACATAACGCATCCTTGTTTCACGCCTTGCATAATATCGAACCATTCACTCTGTTTCCCAGAAAATAATTTTAAAAAAATTATGCTATGAATACGGTGAACGCATCTTGAAGCAAACGAATAGAAGAGAGAGAAAACACTACAGTTACTGTATTGCAGACTTCGCGTAAAGCGTAACCAATCAAGCAAGATAGAAGCATTCACATGCGAACACATCTATACATCGTTGATAATGACACAACCAACACAATAAACGGGATCAAAGTTACGAAGAACCTTGGTTGCTCGTAAGATACCCTATCCCCCCCCCCCCCACGCCCGACAATGTTCCAGGAGGAAGGCCAAGAAGTCACCACAACTTTTTCTAAACTTTGGGATGGAGAAAAATACGAATCTTGAACTGGTGAAGTTTTTTCGGCAACTCGCACGAAAGACGAACTCTCACAACATTACAAGCATATCATCTACATAAGTCATTGATATATTCATATAAGACTTGCATGTTGGTGGCGGAAGTGAGAACGTGTTTGGTGACAGGTGCTGAGAGGATTTTACTGAATTTGTGTGGAAGGTGTGAGTGGAGTGTGAGGGTGGAAGCCGAGGAGGTGTGTAGAGTTGTGTGGGGTGGATTGGGGAGATAAAAAGTGGTTTTTGACGAGGGAGTGCGGTGGGATTAAGGTAGATAGTGAAAGTGAGGTTAGGTTGGCAAGCAGTCGGAGGAGCTTGCGGTCGGGAGTCTTGGGCATTTGAGGGCTCAAGGGTGGTTATAGTAGAGTTTGGGGATGTAAAGGGAGAGAAAGGGGTATCTGCAGGGGCCGTAAGTTATAGAAAAGGAAAAAAACAAGGGAAATAAAGGGATAATTTGGCGGCGAACCTGCAGAGACATCTGTCGGCCGCGGTGGGTATTGCATGAAGAAGTCCCAGTTACTGGCGGCAGAGCGGGAGGTAAGCAGTGAGAGTACTGTCAGTGCTGCTAGTGAAGTTGACGGGGAGGAAATTTTCCACGTGCCACGACGGACAACAAGGCGTGGCTCGGGGTCGAGTAGCGCGTCTGGGAGAGGGGGAAGGCGGAACGAAGGAAGCGAGAAGGTAAGGGAGCGAGAGTCGAGCACAAGTGACGGGAAGGATCTCTTGAAGAGGAAGAGAGACAGCCGAGAGAGTCCGGACAAAAGCGAATTGGAGAGTCCATTCAAAAAAAAGCGTGAGAGCACGTAGTTCACCCCCCCAAAAAATGGAGGGATTGTCAGAGAAGGAGGCTATCGGGATGCTGGTAGGCGAGATCAGGGGGCTAAGGAAGGACGTGAACAAGACTAAAGAGCAGGTGGAAGGTATGAGGGAAGAAATGAGAATTAGAGATGAGAAATGGGAAAAGGAGATCAAAGAGATGAGGGAGAGAGTAGAGGGGTTAGAGAGGGAAAGAAAAGAGAAGGAAGTTAAAATAAAGCAGATGGGAGAGGAGATCAGGCTGTGGCAGGAAAGGACGGAAAAGAGACTTGAGAAGGTGGAGGGCAGGACGGAAATGGAAGTAGGTGACGGAGGTGGGGGAAGTGAGGTGAAAGGTATTTGGGAGGGGGTAGAGAATATGATAAAAGATAAAGTAGGAGAGCGTAGGAATGAAAAGAAGGAGAGGGCGGATAGGGAACGGATAAGGGCAATGAAGTTGAGAATGGAGAGAAAAGAGAAGGCAGACAGGAGAAATAATATTGTGATAAGAGGGTTGAAGTTAAAGAGTGGAGAAGAAAGGGAGGGCGTGGAAGAGCTGCTACAGAGCATAGGGTGGGTTAAAGGCAGGGTAGGGAAAATTAAGTTGGAGGGGAGGAAAGAGAAGGAAGTGGCGGTTGTGGAGTTGGAGAGCTGGGAAGAAAAGTTGGGGGTAATGCGGAATAAGAGTAGGATACAGGATGAGGGAGTTTTCATAGATCACGATTTGACGAGAAAGGAAAGGGATGTACAGAGAATGCTTTATGACAGGGCGAGGAGGGAGAAGAGAGAAGGGAGATCGGCGAAGGTAGGATATAGAAAAATAAGAGTAGACGGGAAGATGTGGGTGTGGGATGAGGAGAGAGAGGTGTTGAAGGAAGTGCAGGGGGATTTGTTTCGTAGGAAGTAGGGGGGTGGGGGTAACGCAGGGTAGAGGAGTAGTGAAGGTGCTGTACTGGAACGTAGCAGGGGTAAAGAAGAAAGACGAGGAGTTCTGGCGGTATATCCAGGAATTTGATGTCTTTGGACTGGTAGAGACGTGGGTAGAAAGAAAGGAATGGGATAGAATAGAGCCAAAGCTACCAAGGTGGTATAGGTGGAGACTTCAGGAGGCGGTCAGAGTGAAGAAGAAAGGAAGGGCCAGTGGGGGAATTATAACCGGGGTTAGAGATGGATTAGAGGAAAAAGTTCAGGGAGAGGAAGAGGGGGAGGGAGTGCAAATGAGGGAAATAAAAATAGGAGGGATAAAGTGTAAGTTTGTGACAGTGTACAACAAGGATGGGATGGAAAGAATTAAAGAAAGAGTGAAAGACCTGCTGGGCGAAAGAGAAGAGGGTATGGTGGTACTGGGTGGGGACTTTAATGCGAGAATGGGGAGCGAAGGGGGACTTTACAGGGAAGGGGAGAGCTTCGAGAGGAAATCGAAGGATAATGTAATAAATAAGGAGGGGGAGATTCTAAGGGACTGGATGGAGGATAGAGGATGGGCAGTGGCGAATGGTATGGCAAATGGGGACGAAGAGGGAGAATACACATATGTAAGTAAGGTGGGGGTATCGGTGATAGATTATGTGGTCATGAATATGCAAGGATGGGAGAAGACGGAAAAATTCGCAGTAGAGGGAAGGGTGGAATCAGACCATCAGCCATTGAGTCTGTGGATAAGAGGTGAGGGTGGCGGAAGACAGGGCAGGGAAGAAGTCTCGATAGGGGAGAGGGTGACCTGGACGAGGGAGGCGGTGGAGAAGTATCAAGAGGAGCTAGGAAAGGTACGCTTTGGAGGGGAGTCGGTGGAAGAGATATGGGAGGTTCTGAAAGAGAAGGTGAAAGGTTGTGTGCAAAAGAAAGTATTTAGAAAAAAGAAGAAAGGAATGGTGAAGCCGTGGTGGGATAGGGAATGTAAAAAGATGAAGAGGAAGGTGAAGAGGAAGTACAAGAAGTGGAAAGAGGGTAATGCGAGAACGGAGGAGTACGTAGAAATGAGGAAGGGGTTTAGATTGGTGTGTAAGAAGAAAGAACAGGAAAAGGAGAAAGATCTGGAAGAGGACTTAGCAAATGTTAAGACAGAAGGGGACGTCTGGAAGATAATAAATAGGTTTAGGAAGCGTAGGGTGGGGGTTAGCGAGAAGATAGGGAGTGAGGAGTGGAGGGAGTTTTTCAAAGAATCATTCCAGGGCTCGGATTCAAGGAAGAAGGATGGGGGAAGTAGAAGAACGGGGGAGGCAAAGATGGAGGAGTTGAATGACGAGGAGATAGAGAAGCAGATAAGGAAGTTGAAAAGGTCAAAAGCAGCTGGGCTGGATGGGGTAGAGAACGAAGCATGGCTGTTTAGTACACAAGAGGTTAGGGAGAGGCTGAAGGAGGTAGTGAAGAAAGTATGGAGGGGCGAGGGATTCCCAGGAGGGTGGAGAGAAGGGCTAATAGTGCCACTATATAAGAAAGGGGATAGAGATAGGCAGGAAAATTATAGAGGGATTACGCTAATGAATACGGCGTATAAGGTATACGCGATGGTGGTGGCAGAGAGACTGCGGAAGGATGTCGAGGGGAAAGGAATATTGCCGGAGACGCAGGCGGGATTCAGGGCGGGTAGGAGTACTATCGACAATATCTACGTGATGCATCACGTGGTGGATAGAGAATTAGCAAAGAAGGGGACGAGAGTGTACGCGTTTTTTGTGGATCTCAAAGCCGCGTTTCCATCGGTGGATAGGGGGAGGTTGTGGGAGGCAATGGAGGATAGGGGAGTAGAGAGAGGCCTAATTGAAAGGGTAAGGGAGATATATGAAGAGACCAAAGACAAGGTAAGAGGAGGGGAGGGGATTTCCGAGGGATTCTGGATGGATAGGGGTCTAAGGCAAGGGTGTCCACTTAGCCCAACGCTTTTTGCGATTTTAATTGCGGATATGGAAAGTAAGCTGGAGGCCGGGGTGGTAGGAGGAGTCAGGATAGGAGGGGTTAGAATTTGGTCACTAGCGTATGCAGATGACATAGTGTTGCTGGCAACCAGCGAGGAGGCCTTAAAGGAGATGATGAAGAGGTTGAGAAGATACCTGGATGAAAAAGGGTTAGAGCTGAATGCGGAAAAGTCCAAGGTTATGGTGTTCAGAAAAGGAGGGTGAAGCGATAAGGGAAGGGAGTGGAAGTGGAAGGGAAAGGAGGTACAGGAGGTGAAAGAGTTTGTGTACCTGGGCTTCGTGCTTCGAAGGAATGGGGGAGTGGATGGTCGCATAAAAGAGAGAGTGAGGAGGGCAAATGTGGTGATGAGGCAGGTGTGGGGGTTGGGAAAGAAGTTATTCGCAGATGACTTTGGAAGGAGAATGAAATTGTTTGATTCATTAGTGATGAGTGTGCTATTGTATGGGGTAGAGGTGTGGGGGTGGAAGGAAAGTGAAGAGGTAAATAGAACGCAGGAGAGGTATGTAAAGTGGACCCTGGGGTTGGCAAGGAACACGCCTAATTATATTGTCAGGAGGGAGACGGGGAGAACGAGTGTAGGAATTCTAGCAGGGAGCCGGGCGTGTAAATATGAGGAGAAATTTTTGGAAGAGGGGGGAAGTAGGCTGGTTAGGGAGTGTTGGTGGGAGAAGGAGAACAGGGGAGGGGGTGGGAAGATGGAGGCGGAGAGGGAACGGTATTTTAGAATGAATGGACTGCAGATGGATGAAGTGAGAAGGTTGCACGAGGAAGGAAGGAAGGTTTATGAATTGGTTAAGCAAAACAGCATGGAGAGAGAGAAGACAGAAGGGGAAGAGAGAATAAGAGAGTCAAGATTTAACGGGAACTATGTGTGGATTATGCCAAGGGCAAGAGCGCAATATTTGTGTGTGAAAGGAGAGAAAGGAAGTCAGGAACTTATAGCGAGGATGAGGTGTGGGTGTATGGAGGGTTTCAATAGGTTTTGGCTCTCTCGGGAGAAGAGGATGTGTGAACTGTGCGGAAAGGGGGATGCATGAGTGGAGCACTGACTGGAGGAGTGCGGGGAGGTGGAAAGAAGTAAGATAAGCATGGAGGCATTGTTGCATGAAATGGGGGAAAAAAGGGCAGTAGCATGGGTGAAGGGAGTGTTGGCTAAGATGGAGATGAAGAGAAGGAAGGAGGAAGAGGAGTGGAGAAGGAAATATTGTAAATAGGAGAGAAAGTTGATATAAGTAAGATGTAAATATTGTAAATAGTAGATAAGTAATAGGTATTAGCTGCGAAAACAGAGGTTGGCAAGCGAGGCAATGCGAAAAAGTAGGGTCATGCGAGCGAGGCAAGGCGAAGCGAGGAAGGCAAGGCGATACGAGCGTGCGGCTTAGAGATAAGGAATGGATGGATGTTAGTTTTTAAGGGTTAGTTTTAAGAAAATTCTGTAAAAAATGGATGTGTAAGCAAGTCAATTTTTTAAGGCCAGCAGGCTGAAAAATAAACGTTTATCTATCTATATTCATATAAACGGAAACCTTAATTATTTATCTTTAATTACCGTTTGCAAAATATTATGATGTTTAGTACACTATTATAAATTATGGTGTAAACATCAAAAGTTATAATTCGTAAAAGTTTTCTCTGTGTATAAGTTATAGGGAACGCGACATTTTCAGAATAGTAATCCCGGCCGGTTCGCCTTCTTAGCTGACGGCGAGGCCCGGCTGGGCCTGCTGATATAGCTTTCATTAAAATAATAAATATGAAGTTTTAATGAGTTATTATCATCTAAAATCATGCAACATCTTTAAGATAATAATTAAACAATCAAAAAATTGATTTCAGTAGTTTTAAAACTTTTTATATTTTCTTTTATAAACGTTGTTGGTCAAGTTTTCTAAAAAAAACAGGGGTTGCAACTCCTAAAAGTCGCCTTGGTAGCTATTTTTGAGAATTTACAGCATACAGTCCTGTCGTGCTAGACATTTGAAAAAGGTTCTAAACATACCGTCTCTCTCAACTACTTTAATATTTCAGTTTTCACAAATGACGGGGAAATTTTGAGTTCCAATTGTGGATCTTTCCCTAATGTTCCAAATGTCGTGATGGGCAGTTTTTAAGACCAGATTCGGGTCCAGCGCACCCGAATCAGCAAACGACACGACCTCTCTAAAAAAGTACTTTTTCAAATTAAAATTAAACAACATCAAGGCAAAACGTTTTTTCAACATAATTTTTATACGACTAATGAAGTTACCTCTCCGGTTAGAACTGAAATAAGTTACATGAAAAATGTTTTCTTTTAATTTCAAAAATATAAAATGTGTATACCTACGTCCATCCAATGAGGGCCCATACTGGCGATATATGAGCAAATTGCAAAAATGTTCATTTTTGTTTACCACGCAGTAAGAAACCTTACACTGAGAAAGATTGAAGGTTTACTATTCCAATATGAATGGAGCAATTATTCAATGCATACGAATGTTGCATTTTTTAATCCATGCAATGAGATATGAAATGAAAGAAATTCAATGCATTCCAATGCGCAACATTTCGAAAAAATATTTCTGAATGTGTGACTGAACTTTTGAGTTGTTCCTAAAGCAAGCCTTTTTACCGGGCAGTGAAGGGTGATACTTTGACCTATGCTAAATCTTCCGGCACTGTGCCAATACGTCGAAAGCAAGCGGAAGAGGGTATGTACATTCATCGTGTTTGAAGATAAAATACAACACACGGGCTTAGGGTCTGATCTTGTATTGTGTACAGTATTGCCCTACAGAGACAGAGTGGGTGGGGGGCAGATTCATGTGTACGCATCTTTAAGAAATCTTTTGAGATTCCAAATATTTCACAAAGATTTCGAACGTTTGTTTTCGATTTAAAGAGAATGTTTCTGTATGAATCTAAAAGGAGCAGACTCCGTATTGAGTAAACATTTGAGACTAATTGGGCCCTAATATCGAAAATTGCAATATTCATCATTAGATAAGTCACAATTCGTTCAATTATACTAGAAGCAAGAGAGAACGGTAGCGTACCTAAATGTTGAATTATGCGCCAATATGAACAACTTCGACTGCACTCTAGCTAAGGCGTGACTTTAGAGTGACGAGAGGGAGTAGGGAAGCAAGCGTTTAGTCTCTCTCCCTCACATTGCTCTAAGGCTGGGCTCACCACTTTCAGCAGGAGTTGACTGCCACAAAAAGTGTCTGGCTACCACGAAGTTTCACTGGCATTTTTTTCTTCGGTTTCCTATTATAACTTACTATTATAACTTACTTATATACTTAAATTTATTGATAAATTAATGTAATCGTACATAAATGTAAAAACTCAGCGATAATTCAAAACTGTCATTAATGTTACTTTTACATTTTTCTCAAAGATAGTAAGGGTCTTGAAATACTTAAAAAAATTGTAAAACTATTAAAACTATAATTTTAAACACTATGACAATAATCTAAAAGTTCGGCAACAAGAAGAATATATCAAAATTTAAAAATCAATGTAGTCATGAAACCGTCGGAGCCATCCCTGGCGGACCGAACGAACGGAGCGGATACGCTACAGCGTATCC
>CAKNXH010059601.1:39729-74118 GCA_932178445.1 Andricus quercusramuli | reverse complement strand
GAATATTCGGGAATATAGAGAATATATCGGAATATTTGAGAATACAAAGAATATGAAGAATATGGGAATATGAAGGAATATGTAGGAGTATGAGGGAATATGAGAGAATATGAGGGAATATGAGGGAATATGAGGGAATATGATGGAATATGGGAGAATATTTCGGAATATATTTAAATTATGCATATTAAATTACTTATATATACGTGTATGTTATATGTACTAAACTTACAGTTTAATATCACATATGACGTAAACTTATCGCTTCTTTTTAAAAGCCTTAAACACTGATACAATTTTTGAAAAAAGTCCTTTATCAACAATAAGAGAACCGTTTAGTACTCGAGGACGAGGAATAGTACATACGTATTACGATATGTTGTGATAGCCAAGCAAAAACGTAAAATCAGGCTGAAGTAATTAATTATTTTCAGCTTGACAACCTACACCTTTTCCTTCTTTAGGTCCTTGGGCAGGTGCTGAATATTTGGAATATTGCAACTCCCTCGATGTATTTCCACTTTTGTATTTCGATGTATTTCGGTTTGAAAACAGCTTTAAGCTGTACCTCGCCCTTTGGGTTCTTATGTTAACTCTGTCTGCCATGTACATATCCTTCTTGTTACGAACTTAATAAAGATTTATTATTATTGTTATTATATAACTAAAAGCTAACACTCTCCCAATTAGAAATGATTTTGTATCGCTTGTTGAAAAAACACACCAGTCATCGTCGTATACGGTTTCTTCTCTCGTTATTGACGCCTTTTCCGGATATGGAGTATTAAAAGATCCCTCAACTTCAGGAGCCTTTACTCGTTGTAATCGGTCACTGCTCAGTTTTGTGCCATCTTTATTGAAGAGATAACATAATGTTGTTCGCTTTATAATCACTGGGACCTGAAGACCATCCAAGATTTTTACGTATATACTATTAGGTGAAAGATCCACATTCTCAATAGTTTTAATTCCTAGAGCACCACTGGATACTATGCATAGATCTTTGCATACATCTTGACACTCAGTTTCCGTTACATTGATATCAGCCTGTTCTTCAAATTATTCGTCATTACTAATGTATGTTAATACTGGTAAACATCCTTCGTCTTCGTCCACATCGGGCTCAGATACAAAAGATTCGAAAGAGAATGCAGGTTCCGGAATCTCTGAAAATGTCATTCCAACACTTTTAGCACGAAAAAGGGCAAATGACTTGGCTTCCGAAATTACTTTTCCGATGTTTTCATTATTTGGTAATATAAACAGTTTAGATTCTTCAGATTGAGTCTTCGATGAGCGATGACTAGATGGAAATGAATATTTATCACCAAGAGTAACTTCCGTTTCAGCTTGAAACTAAATTCGACGGATACGGTGTAAGAGTTCTAGCATTGTGAAATTGACAACAGTTGACAAGGTGGAAGTCATGGATCTTGCACAGCGAAAGAATTGTTCAAAACTTTGGCTGCTGTACAACCAGGGTAGAAAAAGAAAATCCTCTTGTGTGGCGCGGAGTGCATTAATGACTTGAATGAGTGTATGGCCATTTATCTCAATGCACATAGTGTTGGTCGTCAGAAAATTTTCTCTAAGTAAATAGCCATTATCTTTAAGCCACTTTCGCCACAATCGAAGAAAAAATATCCATCGCCAATTAAGGAAAATTCTTTTTTCTGGACGCAAAGTTTTGTCCATGTAGGAGAAAATGATAACTCTGCTCATTTCTAGATAAGTAGCAGTACCAGTGCTTCCAGCAATATGATCATTCAACAGATTTCCGACATTTTCTTGATATATCTTTTCCATTGATCTGAACTTCATTTTATCCATACCTTTCAAGTCTGTTTCACAGAGATTATGTTGATCTTTGCTAATTGTCCTTATTAGGTCTCTGACATGCGCAGGTGAAACTAGGAAATCACCTAAAGGTAATAATATAGAAGCCTTCAAAAATCTAGTTCCTAATTTGGTACCAATATGAATGTGATCTTGCACAAAAATCGTGGAACTTAACTCGCAAGCTTTGAAACATGGCCATCTCGAAGACCACTTACCTGATTGTTCGATGGAAAAGGTGTATTTCTGCATACTACCCAAAAGTCGAGTATCGCCGTCTGAGGAATAGCCCAAAATGGAAATACCATATTTCTTAGCTTCCTTAGACATCCACTTCCATCTATTAGCCAAATCAACAGCTTGAAACTTGTTGTTGCTTCCAAATAGTGCAATGCAAAAGGTAGGAGCTTTGTCACACAAAGGTTGTGCCATGATACAATAGGCATAATTACTTAGTGATTACTTTTCAAAACAGCTGCGTATCTGTGCTGCTGAATTAGCTGAAAACGATCCAATTTTTGGTAATCCTTCAGAATTAAGATTGGGAACAAAACCAACGATCTGATTAGTAGCTGTGTCATATTGTGCTCGACGTATGATTCTGGTTCCATCTTCGCTGATCCATATTTTCTTTGGGTAGCCTCTTGTAGAAAGAAACTTGGACAACTGGTCGAAGCGTATCTCACATTCCCTTGGAATTTAGTTAGATTAATGATGTTGTTTTAAGCGATGTTGATTGTCTGAGTGATATCAATTAATGATAATATATAATAGATATTGTTTTTGACATACTTCAGACCAAATAAAAAAGGAGGATTGTTATGTTTCCGATTTAATTTTAACAAAACTAACGAAAATTTTACAGCTGTCAACATGAATTTTAGTATATTTAAGACAACAATTTAATTTAAACAAAATGTAAAGTGAAAATGAAGATTTTTAAGCAAAGAAGAGCAGGAATAGGAATCTGTATTTAGTAGAGATGTTGATGAACTTCGAAAAATATTTGTCCTGATGAGGAAAACATTATGTTTTCGAAACGTTGGCTGCAGAATAAAGGATTCAACAACTAACCCCCTTGGAATTTGTTTATTACGAGCGTAAACACGCTTTAAACATGCTATTGATGGTAGTGAACCGGGAAGATTGTTCCTTAACAAGTTGTACTGTTTCGGTCCTCCAACTTGGAATATTATCGCGTGCCATCAATTTGATATCACTTGTATATCTATAAGTGTATAGGTGCATGCTTTTTACAAAATAAAGCGTAAATTTCCTTTTTATTAATGTACTGATACGATCACACGTCAACTAAAGATCATGACTAGATTGGCGCTTGCGCATCACTGACTCTGACCTCAACTATGACTAAACATCGGCAAAGGTTCCAGATAAAAAGCTATAGGATGCTATACGAATACAATCGGTGAACGGAAGGGAAGAATCAGAAAATTGGGGAATATAATATTTCAGAATATTTGTGAATATTTAGGAATACTTCGGAATATGTGGGAATATGTAGGAATATGAGGGAATATTTGGGAATATAAAGAATATGAAGAATATTTGGGAATATAAAGAATATCAAGAATATGAAGAATATCTGGGAATACTTAAAGAATATATGGGAATATTGAGTGAGTGTACAAGGAATATCCGAGTGGTCGACCCCTCGCTTTGAACTTTATTCAAACAATGACCGAAAAATATTGTCAGCTTGTAAATCGACTGAGTCATGCATTCTGGACCATGTCGCGTTATTGACAAGTTATTTCTCGAAATTAGAAAAATAAGAACAATTTTCGCTATTCATCTATTTAAGCTTATTTTATTCAAGAGGAAAATATTCCCTATTATAAATTAATTCAAAAAGTTAATGAAAAAAAGAATTCAAATTAAATAGCTATACAAAAATAAATAAACCACACTTGGGACGTTTTCGAAAAAAGTATGTAAGGTACAGTAGGAGAAAACGTCTCCGGTGTTATCAAAAATTTTTTATTCAGAAAAGTTTTTTAATTCGATAAATTTTTTCTCTGTAATGTATTTCTTTTTTCATCGTTAATTAATTAAATTTTTTGTTATTAAATTCACTTCTATAATTGTGTCGTCAAAATTGAGCTGTTTTAAACTTCATTTATCGTTATTTATTATATATTTGGTTAATAGCAATATATTTTTTGTGAATCCATGCTTCCTTGAATAATTGAAAATTTTTATCGAAAACTAGAAAAAGTTTAACAATTCCAATTTTTTTTTGTTCAAACATTCCGAAGGCAATGTCTTTGAATTGAGGCAGACTAGGTCACGTTTACAATGTCACAATATGACCTTCTTACTGTTTCAAGATAAGGATGCTACACCATCACGTTATTCTTTTAAACCTTTCTCTTTTTTACGTTTTTTATTTTCACAACCTTTTGTTAATTATTATATAAAGTCCCGAGTAAATTTATTTATTTTATCCAGCAATTAGTTGTTTTCCAATATTAAATTAAGAAATATCGCGACCTATCGGATTAGTAATTTAATACTAATCTTTGGTGACTTATAAACAATTTTTTTTTCATGAATCTCTGCCTCAAACCACAATTTTTAAATTATCAAAAATGTTTCTTCAAGGAAGTTATGCTCATTTATAATATTTGTAACATATGTTCCAAACAAACAATTTTTTCATTGACATGATTCAAAGATGATGCACGATCATGATGCATACATTTTCAAATAAAATAATTCTGAAAATTTAATGAAAAAAAGGCTGGGAAAGAGATAGGGTGTGATAGAACTTTCCTCATCCCTTTTCTAACTACGAAAATTACGCTTCCAAATACAAAATTTGATTTGTCTGATTTGTCATTTGTTCCTGAAAATTTTTTGTATTTTAATGCTTCCTACATGAGGAAGAAAATACGTTTGCTAATGGGTAGCAAAGTGTTCATAAAATGAGCACCATATAAATATAAATACAAACAAAGTGAAAACACTCAAGATTTAATTAGCATATATTTTATTATTTATTAATAATAATATTTATTAATAATAATATTTATTAATAATAATATTAATTATAATACATCAAGTTTCAATATTTCCTACATGTGTTGATAAAGTCCTTGCTCACAAATTACATAAAACAGTGTGTTGGCAGTATTATCATCTTGCAATAAAAATCAAATTCCAGTTGAAAAACATTTTTTTAAACGTGTCACATTCATTAATTTTGTTAAAAATAGGCTACTATGTAGCCTATGTAGTTCAGGTAGCAGCATTGCTATATTCTTTGAAGTATTGAATCCATTTATTTCTTCAAACTAATAAGTACATTCATAACATTACAACACTTTATTTGATTGGAAGTATAAGTTCAATTTATATATATTGCAAAAAGAGTGGGCTCAACAATATTGCCGAATTACGCATTTAATTTCTGGCCAAAGGCTATGTTAAATTGGTTTTTCTCAGCTGGAGTCATTGTAGGAAAACGTGCTTTGCCTTCATCCGTGGAGTCGATCAAAATCATATTCGATCCTAGATATATCGCACGAATAATCCCATCTTTGTCTATTACAGCAGCGTATTTATGAATGCCAAAAACTTTTTCTAGTACATTCGTTCTAACTCCCTTTAGACTAACCGTAGTAGTTGGTCCTGTTTTATAGTAAATTTCAGCATCCTTGGGAAGCGAAACGTTTTTAGCAATTCTGAGGAGAGCGGTATTGTATAATTCTGAAGAACTTAATTCTGCAATAAGAAAAAATAAGAATAGAATTATTTTATTATTTCAAATGTTAAGTTTTTTTTAATTAAAAAAATTGGTCAGGTTCTTCTGTCAGGTCTGTCGTTTTTTTAAGCGTCGTTCCACTGACAAGGGTACATACTAATTTGCTGTAATTTTGGGACACATATACAAAAAATCGATAATTTAAAGATTTTTTACACTTTAAATGACTTTTCATAGGAAAGACCAAAAATGAAATAAAAAAATATCCAAAAAAATATAGGTGAGATGATATTGTATAATTACCAATAGAATTGAAAACCGCCAGGGTGAAGATCAGGGTACCAAGAAAGATGTTCATCGTCTGTAAATGGGAGATAATGTTTTATAATTGTTTGCATACTGTTTTCTATCCAATTTCATAAACTTTTTATATTTTTCCAACCTCGTATATCGAATATTGTAAAACTAAAAAAAAAAAAATACCGAAAGCGCATACATTTTTTGAAAATATATAGTTTCATTGTATGTCTATCGAAAAAAGGACTTGAACAGAGCAGTTATAAATTCAAACTAACAGCTTTGGTACAGATTGGAAAAAAAATTATAAATCTTTTTTCTTCTAAGCAAAAAATATTAATTTTTTTAGATATATTATTATACTTACAAGTGGATTAAAAAAAACGCCAAGATGACTAATGAATATTCATAAAAAAATCTCGGTATATATATACTAGGAGCTATCTCATTAGGCCTCATGAATTTTTGTGCTCTTTTTCAAATTTGTAAAGTCATGAGAAAAATATTTTTGTTTATCGGAAGATTCCGGCATTCGAGAAAAATGTTGAAAAATACTTTTAACTTTGTTTATACAATAAGTGAAAAGTATTGTTAGCTTGTAAATCGAGATTGAGAAATTCGAGCCCAAAATTGAAAAACAATTTTTTATCCAAACAATGAGCGAAAAATATTTTCAGTTTGTGAATTGGCTAAGTCATGCATCCCGTTTAAGTTATTTACAACTTATTTAGGATAAAAATAATTTATTTAATAAATTATTCAAAAAGGTTAAAAATTAGCCATGCAAAAATAAATTTAAATTACAAATTTACAATCAAAATAAAAAAGGAGGTTCAAAATAAATTTCAGATGTTAATTACAGACCGATTTTTTGTTTTTCTTTTGGAAAAATTCCTCATTTAATTTTTTGAGTTTATTTTTTTTTAGGTAATAAATATGATTTTCCTGCGATTTCTGAGAAAAAAATTCCAAGATTTCAGATAGGGTTGTTCTTAACGAAATTAAACTTTTGAATCAAAGAGATGGATTTTAAACTGGAAAAGAATAAATTTCGAAAAATCTTTGAAACTAACTCAAATTATTCCCAGAATGTAGAAGAATATTTCAAAATTGAACAAGTTGGCGAGAAATCTTGCAGATTTTTGTTATAATTTCAGAAAATTGTTGAAATCTTTTAAATTTAATCTGAAAGAATATTTCCTTAAATTATTTTCAAATTATTTTAGAATCGTCAAGATTTCCTTTTGACATTTTCAAAATTGTTTTGAAATGTTTAGAAATCTCTCTAAACATTTCTCTAAATTTAATTTTTCGGAATAAAAAATCCTTTCAAATTTTTCAATGTTTTTTGGTATATTTTCAAAACTTCTAAATGTCATTTTAAATGGTTTCAATATTTCAGAAAAATTTAAAAAGTTTTTCAAAAGTGAATAAGTTTCTCTATTTGCCAATTTTTTTTTAAATTTGTGGCAGTCAGTTAAAATGTAATTTTTAAAAATAAAAAAAAATCACTTGAAATTTTTTCAGAAAATTTTAATTATATTAAGTCAGTTGAATTTTGGTTATATCAATAATTTTCAGTTTTTTTATTGATCTATTCAAACTTCAACTATTTTAATTTCAATTGTAAAATAAAACTTACGAAAAGACAAAATAAAAAAAATTGAAATCTCCAAAATTGTAATCATGAAAAATTAAATAAATTATTCAATTATTGAAATATATATTTTAAATGTTCATAAATATTTTCATTAATTTTTATTTTAAACAACACAATTTTTAACTTTTCAATTTCAAATCGTTTAATTTTTGACACTTTATTTATAATTATTATTATTATTGCTTGAGATATTCCAATAAAATGTTTTTTAATTTTAAATAATTTATTTTTTCAAATCTATACCCTTAAAAACATAGTTATTCCCCAATATTGAACAGCCGTTTACAATGAAACTGTACTCTTTTACCAATAAAGTTTACACTTTAGAAATAAATTTTCTTATGAAATAAAATTACTCATTTGAAAATTTTCATTTACAATATTAATAGTGCAGAAAATTCTCAATCTTCATTCATAGATAAATAAACTGAGTTTGAGAAGTTTTATTCCAGTGTCGTGAATTTTTCACATTGCTCGTGAATGTTGGGATATTTAACCCTTGGTATACACACTGGGTTACACTAAACAAATATGTTTGTCAGAACATATGGAAAAACCGAAAACACAGTTTTAAAGTACAAATCTTGAACTTTTCGTTCATCAGCATTTGAGCCTATTTATCTTGATTTTTATGAAATAACGGCCTTATAGAAAAAACGTGATTTTTTCTCAAAAATTTTAAAGATGCCTTTGTTTATTTAAAAATATGTATATGTTTTTTCATATTTATCACTTTCAGAACCGTACTGTTCAATTCTTGAGAATTTTTTCTATGGAAACCAAAAAAAAAGAGGCGAAATTGTTCAATTAGTAACGAAGATATGAGCTGTTTAAAGTTTGCCGGGTAAACCTAACCCAGTGTGTATACCTCGTTATAAAACTATAGTGTGTATACCAAGGGATGATATTATGATTTAATTCAAGCTATATCTAGGAGTCTCGTAATTTAGTCAGGGACATTGAAAGGAATATTAAATTATCATCTTTGATGCTCTAAATCTGTTTATTTTTTTGATTCACAACTACATTTTTTTCATTGTAACACTTTATTTGATTGAAAACACAAGTTTAATATATAGCTAACGAAAACATTACAAGGATCATAACTGGAAGACCGAAAAATTCTGGTTATTATTTGTCATCAAATTCGGTTCTTAATGTATTCCTGGATGTCATTTATGCATGAGGTTTTCCAGCAGGTTTATTGGGATGCCCTCCACCACGAGATTTAGGAGGTGATATAGCGACGTTAAAATGTAGGCCAAAAAAGTCTATATTGAACTGCTGCATTGGAACAAAACGTGCATCATCTGTTTTTGAAAGGTCTATCATAATTGGTCTATTATGTTCAATAGCCCCTCGATACATTTGACGAACATAAGTCTGCTGGTCTACTATGGCAAGGATATAGGTGATTCCGTCAGGATTATAGAGGCAGTCAGTGTAGTCCTTATTTCCAAATAGGGTTCTATATGTACCATTAGGTGAACCATCATCTACTTTGTAGCGAATATCAACATCAGAAGGAAGTTTTTCAGCATTACGTTCAACGACTCCTTTTTTGTATGGCAATGCCTGTTCTAATTCTGTTAAAAGAAATAGAAAGGCATTAATTTTATTACCTAAAATGTTAGGAAGACAAAATAGGAACTTCAAAATTTTCACTATATATTTATTCAGTCTTTAGAAGTAACTCTGAATTTTTATATGCAAAAATATGATCTTGATCCCGAGTTTTATTGAGCGAATGCAACCATATGAAAAAAGGTAGGTAAACGGCGACAATGATTCTGTCAGAGTAGCTTATCCGAAATCAAAACACAAAATTGTATTCTAATCTATAGGTGGATGGCTGTCGCCGGAACTAGGATTTTTTGAAAATCTTGAAAATTCCATTTTTTATATGCTTTCAAACATTGAGACCCAAAATTTCATGATTTTTCGACTATTTTCTTATGAAAAAAAACGATTCAATACTTTTCAAAAATCCTAGTTCCGGCGATAGCCGTACGTGTGCTGAATGTACCATTAAAATTTGAAAGCAATCGATTAAACCGTTATTGAGAAATCATCGTCGCCAGTTTAAAGGATTTCGAGAGACATAATATCAAAAAAAAGCATAAAAACATAAAAAAAATGGCCAAAGAATTCACCAAAGAATAACGATATATGAATATAGTATTATGCACAAATAACAAATTGAAATTAACAATTATAGATGACATATTGTATGATAATTACCAACTAATTTGAAGAAAAATGCCACAATTAAGAGCAGAGTACCAAGAAATATGTCCATCGTCTGTAAATAGAAGATACATAAAAAATGAGGTTCAAAATAAATTTCAGAAGTTGATAACTGACCGATTTTTTCATTTTCTTTTAGAAAAACTCCTCATCCTATATCTTAAAATGTTTTCTAAAATGTTCCTAAAATGTTTTTGATCTTGTGAAATGAGTATCTGAATTAAAATTTCAAAGTTATGTGTAGATACGTTTTAATTTTTTTAGAATTAGTTCAAAAGGTTATTAATAATTCAAATTTTCAGAAAAATATAAGGTAAAAATAATTGAATGATTCAATTAAGATAATTATTTCATGCTTTTCATGTCCTGAAATGATTATTTATTTATTTAATTATAAATTCTGTCAATGTTTGTGATGTTGTGAACTTATTATACAAATTCAACTTTCAAAATTATATAGACATACGTTCTATTTTTTTTTGGAATCAGTATGAAAGGTTATTATCAATTCAAATTTTCAGAAATGCAATTTCAAATTTAAAAAAAAATATACATATATATAAATTGAAAATTATTTGAATATTTCAATGAAAATAATATTAAACATTATTATTTTTTTTCTAATTATCATTATACATATTATTATTAATTGATTCTATTAAGAATACAATTTTCTGAAATTATTTAAAAAGC
Organism: Andricus quercusramuli; assembly: GCA_932178445.1. NCBI lineage: Eukaryota > Metazoa > Arthropoda > Insecta > Hymenoptera > Cynipidae > Andricus > Andricus quercusramuli. Next base: position 63,661 of record CAKNXH010059601.1, on the reverse strand, counting down.
TTATCAATAAACAAAATATTCATAAATGATTGTTAAAATTTTAAAACATATAAAGTGCAAATTATTTCAATCTTTCCATGGCAATAATAGTTTGATGCTTTTATGTTATAAACAGTTTAATTAATTATTATTCCATTCATTTTGTTCAACATTTTAAAGAAATTAAGTAAACATTATTTGAATATTTTAATGAAAATTATAGTTTATAGATTCTTATTTTGTGAAATGATTAATTAAATATTAGCTACTAATTTTTTTCACGATATTGAATTAAATAAAGATTAAAATTATTTTTTTCTAAATTGAGTACCATAAATTGATTATTTACTTGAAGGTTATATAATTAAATATTGGATATAATTTTTAAAACAAAAGTTTATTTATATTTAAAATACCAATGTTTGTGATGTTGTGAAATAATTATTCGAATTTAATTTTCAAGATTATATGTAAATATGTTTTAATTTCTTCTAAAATTACTATAAAACGTATATAAGGTATATACTACATATAAGTCGATAAATCAAATTTCCAGAAATGAAAGTGAAAATTAAAAAAAAAGGTGTAAAGTAAAAACTTGTTTGAATGCGTGAATGAAAATGACATTTGAAGGCTTTTTATGTTTCCAACAGATTAATTAATCATTAGCTGATTAATTTTTTTAAATATTGAATTACATAAAGGTTAAATTTTAATTTGTTTAAATTAAGTACATAAATTGATTATTTATTTTAAGGCCATTTAATTGAATATTGACTATAATTTTTATAATAGAAGATTATTTATGTTTAAAATACCTCTATTCAAATTGTATAATTTTTGTAAATTTTTTGATGTTGTGACATAAGTATCTGAATTCCGCTTTCAACAAAAAATATTATAGTTTATATTTCAATCGAGAAGGATTTTAGTTTTCGATCAAAACCCATCGAATTCATCCAAAATGATGAATTTCCAAACATTCTGTGTTACATTTTTTGCAACCTTTTCATAAACTTCTTTTTTAAAACCTTCTTAATATCTTTTAAAATGAATCGAACTTTTTCTCAAATTGTTTTCCAATTATTTGAAAGTTGTCAAGATTCTTCTTTAAAATTTTTTTCAAATTTCTAAACACCTTCTAAAATTATTTCAATTTTTCTTACATTTTTCTAACAATTTTTTGAAATTAAATCAATTCTCTTGGTATTTGTCAAGTTTTTCAAAAACGTTTACAGAAATCATTTCAAATGTAATTTTTCAAAATGGGAAAAAAAATCACAACAAATTTATCCAGGAATCTTAAAAAAAGTTTTTATTTGCTTCTAAAATGTTTAAAAAGCTTCTGGAAAAGATTTCAAACGATTAATTGAAAAATTTGGAAAAAAAATCATCAAAGTAAACGATCACCGAACAAATTTGTAGAACAGCAAAAAAGTGTAGAAGCTTTTATATATTATTAAAAAACCAGATTCGTCTAACATATTATAATATAAAAGTAAAAAATGGAATTTTTTTATTTTTATTATTTTAATATTTCAAATTACCTTAAGCTGAGGCTAAGCGGTGCAAATGTAGGAGAAAGCGTCGCACCCTCAATTATGCATTTAAAACGCGATATTGTTTCTCCTGGGTTTTAGAATTGAAATTTCACAATTGTTAGTTACAAGCCACTATATTTTCCACCTAAAATAAGAAGAAAAATAGAAAGTTTTCTGTACAAAATTTATGAAAATGAGTCTAAAGTGATTATAATTTCTTTGCAAAACTGAAAAGTTAAGAACAATCAGTAATCGTAAAACAATTTTTGATTTTTTTTTAGATTTATTATTATACTTACAAGAAGGTTTAGAAAAATTCGCCGAAATTTGTGTAAAGTTACTAATATCAATAAAAATTTTTCGGTTTATATATACTACAGTCGCTATCATATTAGGTCGTCTGAGTTGTCCTCTTTTTCCAAATTCTTAAGTCATGAAAAACATGTTTTCGTTTAGGTGAAGGCTCATGCATTCTAGGGCAAAATTGAAAAACATTTGTAACTTCATTAAAAGAACGATCGAAAAATATTTTCGACTTGTAAATCGACTAAGTCATGTGCGTTGGGCCTTCTAATGTGTAAAGTCATGCGAAAAATATTTTTGTTTATGGAAGGTTCCAGAATTTGAGGGCAAGATTAGAAAACACTTTTAACTTTATTCAAACAATGATTAAAGAGTATTTTTGACTTATCAATCCGATAAATTGGTAAATTGTGTATTCAACTATTTTGTTAATAATTAGTATTTCGGAAAAACTAATTCTTTTCGTCCAAGATTCATAATTTTATTTGCAAATCCAACTATTTGTTAAAAATTTCAATTTTCGTTAGAGAATTCCACTTTTTGGCTTGAAAATTCGAATTTTTTCGAAGAAGATTCTTCTATAAACAAAAGAAAAAAAATTTTTCAAACATCTTTGAAACTAACTCAAATTATTCCTAAAATATAGAAGAATATTTCAAAATTGATTTTTCAGAATAAAAAATCATTTCAGATTTTTAAATCTTCTTTGTATATTTTTTACACTTGTAAATACCTTTTAAAATGATTCCAATTTGTCCCAAAAATTTTAAAACCTTCTTCAGAATTGAATAAGTTGCCTTAATATGTGCCAGATTTTTTGAAAACATTTGTAGAAATCATTTCAAATGTCACTTTTCAAAATAAAAAAATCATTTGAAATTTTTCTGGAAAATTTTAATTATATTAAGTCAGTTGAATTTTTGATATATAAATAATGCTTGAGATTTTCCAATAAAACATTTTTCAATTCTAATAAATGATTCATTTTTTAAAATCTTCAACTAAAAGTCAGAGAATTTTAAGATACTACATTGAAAATAAAAAATTCAAAAAAAGAATACAAAACATGATTCCTATAATATCAGTTTAAAAAATTGCATAATTTTATGCCTGTGAATTGAAAATTGTATTTTTTTTAATCTGATTTTCAAATGTAAAAATACCCAAAAAGCTTCTTTTTCGAAACTTACTTTCGTTTTGAATTTTTGGAAATCTTCTCCAGATTTCAATTATTTTGCAATATTTTAAAAACTTTTGAAACCTCTAAAATTCTTTTACTTTTTCTTAAATAAATTGAAAAAAAAATTAATTTCCTCAAATCTTTCAAAATTATTACAAAGCTTCTATTTTGTTTTCGATTTCTTCAAATAAGTTTTGTTTCATAATTACATTTTTCTCTCCTCTCGGAAAGTGAAAATTTTTCGCAAATTATATAGTATTTTAGAAAAATTTTAAGGATTTGCTCAATTTGTCTGAAGTTCAAGAATATGTATTGTTAAAAATGATTTGAAAAATCCAGGACAATATTCCCATTTTAATCGTAACTCGTTTTCGAGAGAACTGAATGTGAACATTAGAAACAAACATTTCAGGTTGAAATTGCTTATTTAAGAATTCTTATTCAGATTTTTATGTGTTTGCTTTCACTTCAGGCAGGAACAGCAATTCCTATCAGTTATGAATTACACAATTGTTATTGTAAAAAACATTGAAAAAAATAAAACTGTAGGGGAGAGTGGTCCTAAGCCGGCACCCCCTGGCCATGAGTCGGCACATAATTTTTCCCCTGAAATGCGAGAAAAAGGGCAAGTTATGTAAGTCTTAGGAGAAAATGGACACACTTAAACCAATCAATGAAAAAACGTGTAAAATATTTTCAATGAGAAAAAGGCAGAAAATAAAAGGACACCTGCCAGAGACAATATAAACTATATATAACATTTTCGCTTGGGAAAACACAACCAAACAAAAAAAAAGCCAATAAGAGACGAGTGACATGAAATTAAAACACAACAAAATAAAATAACACACATAACAAAAGCAACAAAAAAGTGCCGATTCAGGACCAGCTGTTTGGGGCCGACTCAGGACCACTTAGAATGTTCACACATTTCATGCTATTACTAACACGAAACAAATCCGAAAAAAATCGACATACTATCATTTCATTTTGCTATATCTACGAGTCTCGTCTTTTAGTTAGGGACATTGGAAGATATATTAAATTATCCTGTTTGATGCTCTAAATCTATTTATTTTTTGATTCACAACTACATTTTTTTTTAATTGTAACACTTTATTTGATTGAAACCACAAGTTCGATTTATAGCTAACGAAAACATTACAATGATCATAACTGGAAGGCCGAAAAATTATGGTTATTGTTTGTCATTAAATCCGGTTCTTCATGTATTCCTGGATCTCATTTATGCATGAGGTTTTCCAGCAGGTTTACTATGAGGCCCTCCACCACGATTTTTAGGAGGTGATATAGCTTCGTCAAAATGTAGGCCAAAAAACTGAGCAGTTAGTTTATCCATTGGATCAAAACGTCTATCATCTGTATATAAAGTGTCAAGGTTTATCATAATTGGTCTATTATTTTCAATGGGCCCTTTATACATCTGTCGAACATAAGTCTGCTTGTCTACTATAGCAAGTATATGTCTGACGCCGTCAGGATTTCGTAGGCAATCAGTTGCGTCATCATTCCTCAAAAGGGTTCTATATGTACCATTAGGTGAACCATCATCTATTTTGTAGCGAATATCAGCATCAGACGGAAGGTATAATTCAGCACGTAAAACGGGTCCTTCTTTGTATGGCAATGACTCTTCTAATTCTGTAAAAAGAAATAGAAATAGATCAGTTTTATTACTTCAAATATTACCCTGTTGAAACCATCTTATAAAAACTTATAGAATCTCATAAAATTTAACAAAGTTTTATCAGAAAAAAATGAATCCAATAAAGTTTGTACCAGTTTCTATCGGAAACTTTCAATGCTATATTTTTTTGTAGGTTTTAAAAAGAATTTTCTGATAACATTTTTTTGTAATGAATTGACACTCAAGTTATTTCAAAATGTACCAGAGAAATCCATTGAAACATTTAAAAGATTTTATATGGTGTAATGTTTGTATGTTTTTATATGTATTTCCCACTTTGAATCTTACTTGTTTCAATAAGTATATTGTAGTATTTGTTTTGTCCAATAAAAAACTTTTCCAGAATTCTATTTCAATTTTAATTTATAATTATTAGTCAATAAGAAATTTAAACAAAAAAAAAATAAAGAGAGTAAAGAGATAATCTCTTACAGTCAGGTTTATTTTTTACCCATACTAAATAAGATTCAGAATTGTCAAATATATCGACACGCACAAATATGTCGAGTCGTTTATATTATTTTCTAGCAGACAATTTTTTCTGCGAATTCTCTATACTTAAAGTTTAATAAGGAAAGAAGGATATGTATAGAATGAAAGAGAAAAGAGATGTAAACACGGTCGGCCTCTCAATCAGAAACTGGGGAGGAAGCATTTCCGCGAATTGAAATACCCCCTCCCACTAGCCGCGGCGTGTCCAAACCAATCACGTTGCAGCATTTTGAAAGAATAACGGATCCTTCTCGGTGGTGCAAGCTCTACGTTGCGTAGGTCGTGCTTTCTTCTCATTAGACAACTTGTCATATGTGCAGCGGGAGGAGACTTGTGACTCACGTGAACACATGTGACTTTACATTGAATATTGCGACATTGATTTATCCTTCGATACAATCGAGAGTGCAAAAGTGCCCAATTTTGTGGACGTTTTGAAAAAAGACGAAAAATATAAGGTTGCAGTGAAACTAGAACCAGAGAAGCACAGATTCTGTTGAGTGCTGGTAAGGTGATGTTTAGTGATTTGTATTTAAGTAAAAACGCAGTGTAAACCGTACTTCAAAAAGCGCGTCATCTAAAAAAAAATTTTTTTTCTAGAAAGTGAAAAATAGTTGCAGAATTTAATACTAAGTGAACGAATTTGCTATCGGCCAAATAGCAAACTGGAGTCAGCTTCCGAAATTGACGGACCGTGACAAAGTGCTGTGGAAAATACTTATAAAATCTTAAAAAAGTTAATTATTTAAAAAAATTAAAATATATAAAAAATATCAGGTAAAATCTCGTTCGTGAATCATACTAATAAACTTTTAAAGAACAGATTAAATCGTATCTAATATTGTACCAATAAAAATCCCTGAAATATGTTAAGCAAAAATATTTCAGAAAAAGTATACAAAATCTAGAAAAATATTATTGTTTGAATGATACAGAAAGAACTCTTCGAACATTATAAAAAATTTAGTAATGTGTACTCTAAATAACTGGTAAACTCTCTTTTGGAAATTAATTGAATTGACTTTTTGATTTTTACATTTCTTTCAACGCTCTTTTGGCTATTCCGCAGAGCTAGATTCATTTCAAAAGGAAATTCTGTGTCTCTTTTCATTGATCAATAAAAAAGTTATGCGACTCTTCCTGAATCAAAATCAGTGTTTCTGAGGGTGTCTTCCCCTTTTTTTTCTTAGTTTTCCCTTTTTTCTTAGTTTTCCCTTTTTTCTTAAAACTTCCCTTTTTCCCCCTATTCTAAAAAAACTTCCCCCTTTTCCCCTATTCTCTTTAAATATACGATATTTGAAATCGTAACCATTATTCAATAATAATAAAAGCAATTATAGCAATTATAGTTATTATCCAATATAAAATTGGAACAGTTACGCAATATATATTACTTTTTGAATAAGTATTAGAAGATTAACACATTTTAGTTGAAATGTACAAAGTTGAATACCTAATTTAAAAATTGAACATTTCAAATTCATCAACTGCAATTTTAAATGTTCTATCTTGAGCAATATTTAATTTTTTTAAATCTTTACTTGGAAATTTATCTAATGTTGAAACTTTTTTTTTCGTTGAAAATTAATTTTCTGAAACTCACAATTGAATTATTCCATTTGTGTTTGAAAATTGATCTTTTTTAGTCCGAAATTCAAGTTTTTGTTTGCAGGTTCAAATTTCGTTCAAAAGTTATACTTTTGGCAGAAAATTGGTTAAAAATTCAACTATTTCATTGAAATATATTTGTTCTATTGAAAAGCTGTCTTTTTGGTTGAAAAACAAACTACTTTGTGAAAAATTCATTTTTTCAAACTGAAAATTGCTATTTTCGATTGAAAATTATTTTTTGTATTGAGAGCTTATATTTTGAGAACATTTTTTTTTCATTTGAAAATTAGTTTCTTGAAATGAAAATGTGGCAATTCCATTTTTGGTTCAAACTTGATTTTTTTTATGTTGAAAATTCGTGTTTTCGGATTAAAGATTCAACTGTTTTGTAAAAAATTTAAATTTTCTGTCGAAAATTGGACAGTTTGGTAGAGAATTCAACTAATTTGTCGAATTTTGAACTACTTTGTTAAAAATTCATCATTTTAATTCAAGTTTTGTTTGTTTGTTAAAAACTAGGTTTTTTAACTTAAAATTTAAATGTGTGGTTGAAAGTTAACTTTTTAATTGAAAATTAATTATTTCTTGTTGAAAAATGAACTGCACTGAAATTTATTCAGCTTAAACCAAAGAAATATTTTTTTATCTTGCTTTTTCGGAAAAAAATTTTTGTTGTGAGTTAGGATTTTTGGGATTTCATATCAACAATCAAAAAAACATGTTTCTGTATATTTAAAAAAAAATTTAAATAAGGCAACATTTATTTTTTATTTTTAAAAGATTTTAAATTGTAAATTTAAGAAAGAGAACAGAAGGTATTTTACAATTTCACAATTTTTTTCTTTATCTGTATTGTATGTCGACCCACAAATTCTTATCCCTCAGCTCAAACGATTCGATTAATTTTTAGCATTTTTACTTCGCTCTACTGAAGAATTTAGTTTTAAATTTACATTGAAATTATTAATTATAGTAAGGAAGAAATGACAAATCTTGGAAAGAAATATTTATGAGAACGACTTTAAACATATCAAAATTGTATATTTAACTAATTTTATTTTTTCCCGGAGTTTTTTATATCACTCTGGATGGATTTTCATCGATCTAAGTATATCCAACTTTTTAAAAATAAATCTCTAATGTCAGAAATCATTGAAAATCCTTTAAAAGTGGTTCAAAAATTTAACATTTCTTACAAAAAGATTGTTTGTTCTTTTTGACATATGAAAACAAATGTTTAATCTTTCCCCTATTTTCCCCTTTTTCGTGAGAAAACCACCCTATTTCTCCTTTTTTGAGCTCCTTCTACGCTGTGATTCCTGTTTTCAAAATAAGAGACCAAACCTAAAATAAAGAAAGTGGCCAACGAATTCACTAAAGAAGAACGACATATAAATATACTATTATGCGAGGATTAAAAAAAATTAATGATTATAGATCAAATACTATATTTTATGATAATTACCAATTAAATTAAAGATAACCGCCAGGGTGAAGGTCAGCGTAACAAGAAAGATGTCCATGGTCTGTAAAGAGAGTTCAAAAAATTTTTTATCTTTCAAAGCCTCGTATGACGAAAAACATAAAAATAACAAAAAGCTTATTTAAAATTTTCAATTAAACCGGAAGAGGTTAAGAAATATTTTCCAATCGAAATAAAAAATCAGGTTCAAAATAAATTTCAGAAGTTAATTAATGACAGATTTTTTCTCTTTCTTTTAGAAAAACACCTCATTCAATTTTTTCTAAGATTGGAAAGAAATTGGATTATTAACCAAAAAAGATTAATTGTCAACAAAACATGTTGCAGTTGATATTTCAATCAAAAGGGATTTTAATTTTTGATCAAAACCCTCCGAATGTATTCAAAGTAATCAATTTTCAAACATATTTCAAAATTTGTACAAAGCTTCGAAAGTTTTTTACAAAATCTCTCAAAAATTATATTTTGTGTTACATTTTATGTAATCTTTTCAAAACCTTCTAAATATCTTTTGAAAGGATTCGAACTTTTCCTCAAATGTTTTTCAAATTATTTGAAAGTCGTCAAGATTCTTCTTTACAGTTTTTTTTTCAAATTTCTATATATCATTTGAAATTATTTCAAATTTTCCCAAATTTTTTCACCCATTTTTTGAAATTAAATAAATTTTCCTGGCCAAATTTTTAAAAAAAGTTTACAGAAATCATTTCAAATGTAATTGCCAAAAAAGAAATCATTCAGAATCTTTTCAGGAATCTTGAGAAAAGTTTTTATTTGCTTTTAAAATGTTTAAAAAGCTTAAAAACTTTTTTTGTGTGGAAATCATCAATGATCTGGAAAAGGTTTCAATTGAAAAATTGGAAAAAGTAAACGATTACCGAACTAATTTTTGAAGAAGCCCAAAAGTGTAGAGGCTTTTATAATTGATTAGAAAACCAACTTTGTGTAACATATTATAATATAGTAAATAATGGTAAGTTTTAATTTTTATTATTTTAATATTTCAAATTACCTTAAGCTGAGGCTAAGCGGCGCATATGTAGGAGAAAGCGTCGCACCCTTAATTCTACATTTAAAACGCGATATTATTTCCTCTAGGTTTTGGAATTGAAATTTCACAATTGTTAGTTACAAGCCACTAAATTTTCCACCTAAAATGTGTAAACTAATGAACATTCATGAAAATTTTCTGCGGTATATATTCTAGTCGCTATCTCATTAGGCTGTCTAAGCTGTCCTCTTTTTCCAAATTTTAAAGTCATGAAAAACATATTTTCGTTCAGGTGAAGGCTCATACATTCTAGAGCAAGATTGAAAAACATCTATAATTTTATTCAAAGAACGAACGAAAAATATTTTCGATTTGTAAATCGGCTAAGTCATGCATACGGCATCATGATATGTTATTTTCAAGTTATTGCGCAAAACTAGAAAAATAAGAAATATTTTGAGTCCAGTGATCCATTGTAATTAAAAGAGTCTAAAAAATTATAATTGTTGCCAACCTCGTTCAAACAATCAGAGGGCAATGTCTTCTAATGGAAACAGGCTAGGTCACGTTTACAATGTCATAATATGACCTTCTTACTGTTTCAATACAGATAAGAATGCTGCACCATCGTATAATCAAACTCTTCCATTTTTCCTGTTTCCGAAAAAATTATTCGATCCGAAAAAAAATTTACTCTAGAGAGATTTTTTAACAGCTGATTTCGAATTCAAAGTTCAAGTTTTCGAAAACGAGATTGCCAGATTCGCATGGATCAGATATCATTGAATTTTAAAATGAAAACAACTTTATTAACAAAATTAACTTAAATTATAGAACCGTCCAAAACAAAATATATTTGAAATTATACAAAATTAAGTTAACTAGTTTTTGTACCTATTCCGGTTTTCCAAGAATGATCAAAGCGAGATCAAAATAGGGTTTCTAGGCAAAAAGTATTAGAAGGGACAAATACAATCAGGGGAATAAACGAATAAGATATTTGTCAAAATTCGATCTGAGAATAATCTATCAAGAATTAGGGGAAAGGTGATAAACAATGTGAAGAACAACAAAACAATTTGAATATAGCAAATAAATTAATTAACAAATAAAGAATATCATCTAGACGATGAAATCTGTTCAGTCCAGAATGTTTTACTAGTTTGTGCGTGCCCAAACTCAACAAAGTTCACAAAACTTAGATTCAGAAAACAAATGAAAAAGGGGGCCACACAAAATCTAAAGAATTATTTCTTTCTGAATTGTAATAAAAGTATAGAAGCAATAAAAGTATAGAAATGTAAATCCAACAGGGTAGTAATCAATAGGATATAAAGTAATAGATTATCAATAAACAGGATTATCCGGAGAATGAACCTTTGATTGGCGTTGCTATGAAATTTGTTATTGTAGAAGGAGGATCAGGGATGTGACTAAAAACGTGTTGATGCTACCAGATATCAATCAATTCGGTCCAGAAGATGTTGAATTATTGCCCAAGACATCCTCTGGGAATTATTTGAAAACGAAGCCGGCTACTAGGACTTTCGTGAAACATCCAAATCAAAGTCCCTAGCAGCGAGAATGTTGACAGTGATGATCCGAGACGCATTTCTGCCATTACAACACTTTATTTGATTGAAAACATAAGTTCGGTTTCTTATTATAGCAGTTGTTCCTGAAGGCTTCTGTTCCCAACGGAAAGGATATCTGTAGTCCTGCCCTTTAATTTGTCGATAGAATTTTCTGATAAATCCTGTTCTGCGGATGAAACTCAAACTGCCGGTACATCTTCTCAATGTCTTCGGACATTACGATATCCCTGACGTTGTTTTGACCGACGCATCAAGAACAACTTTTAATTTCGTCGTTAAACTTGATTCTCTGATGACTGCCTGATGAGGCGTATAATATCCTTGATCAGCTCCACTCTGTGCTCGTTCTATGTGCCCTAGCTCTCCGTAAACTCTTATGAATTCTTGATATTCTTTCTTCAGTTTCTGGTTCCACTTCAGGCTTCTTTCGAGTGTGAAGAATCTTCTTCGAGCTATATCATAGCTTAAGCCAGATCTCGAGATATTATATTTGATTGGGAAGCGCTGCCTAGAAGGACTCTACATGCGTACACCTTCCCATTCTCATCCAACACATCAACTATTGCCGTAGCTACCATAACTTCAGACGCGCCATAAATGTAAAAATTTCTAACATTAGATTGTTCTGGGCGAATTATTTTCATCTGACTTTGATTCCGATTTTGACTCTGCATGCAATAGCATTTGATGCTTCTGATTCCAAATTGTGCACCTTCCGGATTTGCAATCACTAACCAAATGGTTTCTTCTTAAACAGTTAAACAAAGTCCTTTTTGCTTAACAAGTTCTACACGTTCTTTAATAATAATTTCTTATTAATTCTACACACAATAGTAGTTGATGATTTTCGCTAGGTAAGGGACAGCAGACCTGAGATTGAGTATTTGCAAAAGATCTAACTGAATTCTCACTTATTTGGGCGCGATCGTTATTAGATTTATTGTTAGGCTCATTAGATTTATTTTTATCCACAACTCTCTAATTCATTGACTCTTAAACATGACATCGTTCTCTTAGAAATGTACTTCCTCAAATTCTGGCAGTTCCGTACCAGTAACTGACTTTTCACACTCTTTTCTGGTTTCTCGACACAAGCCTTCTTGTCCTTAATTTCCTCGGCGAGAATCCTTATATCTGACTCAGAAGGACTCAAACACGTAATCGTCTAAAATTTCCTTGGATTTGTAAATTATCTTCACTGATTCACAAACTGCCTTTGTCATAGGATCAATTAAATACCTCGGTTATAATCCGAAACAAGTTAGCCGCTCGAAAGCTTGTTGGAAAGTGAAGTTCAAATCGACTCGAGTCAAGGTTCCTGGATCTCCGAAGTTAACTAGCACCCTTTCTTTACCTTGACATTGGACGCCAACCCATTCATTATCTCCTAGTAGAATGATTCTTTCACCATGATCGCGAGTACTTATGGTATCAAATAAAAGTGTCCCAGAAAGTGTCCCAGAAGGCGTCTTTTACTTTACTGCTGTGACCATCAACTGGTTCATAGCAGGCTATGATAAATAATAATCTTCTGATTCCTACTTTCATTCTAACCCACAACAATCTAGAAGATACAAATCTATTATCCCTGACATGCTAACATCTTTCTGATAAATACCCTAACGGATCTTGTGCCCAACATGTTCTCAAAATGTTAAAAAAAAATTAGAATTTAAAAAATTTGACACAATTCCCGGTTTTCATGTTTTTGGAAAGAAAAAAATTATTGTTTTACTAAATACTAAGGTGTACTATTTTTTTCTGTTTCAGGTACGTATGACTTATAGAGTGGATTGTTTTCTACTTCAAAATAGAACTTGATCATCGTATTGGTATGTAAAAGATGGTGTCGGGCCACGTCGAGCCCCTTGAATCAACGTTTTTTAATGAAAACTAAATTCTGTCAATTGAATTCCATTGCATCTTCAAATAGAAAATCAGGGCCTCTACTCATTCGGAAAACCTGCAAGTCTTGGAATTTCCTGTGGTTTTAATTTTTAGAAAATGGTTTCCTTACTCAATTCTCTAAGGGATGTTAAAACAACCATTAAAACAAACTCAAAGACTTTTCTTGGTAAAGTACGTTCCCTCAACTTATTTCGAGGTGGTTTCCGACCGCAGTATGTTAGATTATTGAAAAAATCTCCTGTGATTTTGGTTGTTCTGAAATGTCGATTTCCTTACTTGAATCTTCTAGAGATGTTAAAACAACACGTAGGGTAAAATTAATGACTTTTCTGTCAGGGAATGTTTTTAATATTAATTGTTATGTAATTTCCTATATCAATAGTTTGATTATTATTATTATTACTGTTTTTTGTAGAGAAATACAAAGTTTTTTGTAAACAATTTATAAAAGTGAGTATAAAGTGTATATATGCATTAGTCGCTATCTTATTAAGGCTTCTAAATTTTTATAAACTTTTTCTAATTTGTAAAGTCATGAGAAAAGTCTTTCCGTTTATTTGAAAGTTCAGAAATTCGAGCATAAGATTGAAAAACATTTTAGACTTTGTGGATACAATAAGTTAAAAATATTGTTAAATAGTAAAACGGCTAAGTCATGCCTTTAATGAAACTAAAGATTTGAAAATTTGAAAAAACTTCCGGTCTTCGTGTTTTTCAAAATTATATGAGTAGAAACATATTTTTAAAAAGTCGCTTATCAAAATACTTTAACAACTTATTATTTTATATAACTTACATATTAATTTAACACAATAATTTATTCACAAATTTGGAAATTTTGTAAACAATAAAGATAAAAACTCCCAAATTGTCTTGATATCATTACAGAAGTGAATATTATAAAAAAAAACATTTAAATTGATTAGCTATTCAAAAATAAAGAAGCCACACCTGGGACGTTTCTAGAAAAGGTATGTAAGAGACAAAACAAGGAAACGTTTCCTGTTTAGTTAAAATTTTTGTAATTGGAAAAAAAAAATCGAAAAATTTCTGATCGGCCATACCACAAATATATCTTGACTATTTCCTATAAGTAGTTGACGCATATAATTCTTGTCGTCTATCACAGATTGATATGTTACGATTGTAATTGATTGTAGTACATGAACTGTTGAGTTTGGCGCTTCCTGTAATCTTCGTTGACCTCCATCTGTATCGTATCGAAGATCAACATCCTTAGAAAGATCTACTTTTTCATTAATGAGGAAACGATTATCGTAATAAGGTGAAGAAGGAAGAGTAGTTGAAGAACTTAATTCTGTAAGAAGAAATAGAAATAGAGTGGTTTTTTGGAAATATACTTCTCCTAGTGGTGTGAAAGTTACTTTTCAAAAGAAACTAGTTACAGTTACCCACAGAAAAAAACTGGGGTTTCTATTAGAACCAATTTTTGGTCCCAAAGGCACTGCAACAAAAAAGAACCTCTTTTGCTGAAGAGGAACCCAAAATGATAAATGGTTTCTGAATGAACCCAAAGTATGGATTATAACGGTTCCAAAAGAGCCCTTTTTTCACTTCTGACTTGGCTCACTACAATGATTTTACAAGTTAATGATGTACATTTTAATTTGTAATTCAGACTATATAATATAGTATTGGGAAAAATGTAAGGAAGATAGTAAAATTATAGACATTGAGCATTTTTGAAAGGAAGACAGTGCACATGAGGTATGACAGTTCTTAAGGTTATGTTGAAAATCCGACGTTTTGAACTGCGTATATACCAAAAAAGTGCGGTACTATTTAAACGTATGTAATAAACACTTGCAATATTACGTTAATATTACATTTTTTATGAAGTTCGTTATCGCTGTCATTCAATTTAATTTATTTTCAAAAAGAATACAAAGTGTTTGTTAATATTTATTTGCATAATTATTCAAATTCCTTTTTAATTGCAAATAGGCCCGTGCTTTTCGGCACGTGCGCAGTTGAAAATATGTATAGCCATCTATCGGATATCAACGAACTAAAAAGGAAACCTAAAAAAGAGTTCTATTGGAGTCTCAGTTCTAAATGGTACCAACTTTTACTTGAGATAAGCATTTATTCATATCTTTCGAGTGACAATTGTTACACTTTTTGATGGAAGCCGTAGGTTAATGACTGACATAATATTTCAAAAACAAGGAATGTTTTGGAAAATTTTGAAATTCAGGGTGAAAGACAAATTCCAGCTTTCCTATTTTGGGCTATAAATCTGTTTGGGGTTGGAAATTAATTATTTCTTTCTAAAAGTGTTTCTTTAGATTTACCTAGTTGGGACTTCCACTTCTAGAAGATTTACAATATTCCAAGACCAACAGAAAATTTTTTAGTGGATGTTGAATTTTCAACAAATTACACGAATTTTCAAATGAAAAAAGAAATATCCAACTAATTAATCTAATTAATTATCAAGTCACGCCTAATAAAAAATAGACAAACAGTTGAAAATTTCATAAAAAACCGCAACATTCTACCAATTAAGCAACGAGAATATTATCAACAATGATAATAAATTGTTTGAACAATTATTTTGTTAACTTGAATTCATTATTAATTCACTCCAAATGAAAGTTGGACAAAAAATCAGAAATTTCAACAAAAAAACCGCATCTTTATAGCATTATTCAAGTATAATATTATTAATAATCATAATAAATTGTTTAAAAAATCACTATTGTTAACGTTGATGAACTATCACTTCGCTCTGATTGAAAATTGGACAACAAATGGAAAATTTGTGAAAATAGTTATATTTCATTTTAAACTATCAGTTTATGATACCCTTAAAAACATGATTATTCCCCAATATTAAACAGTCGTTTACAACGAAACTGTACTCTTTTACCAATAAAGTTTAGACTTTAGAAATAAATTTTCATATGAAATAAAATTACTTTTCTGCAAATTTTTATTTACAATATTAATAGTGCAGGAAATTCTCAATCTTTATTCATAGATAAATAAACTGAAAGCAGCTACTTAAACTCGTATTCTTGCAGTTTCGAAACCAGACAGGATTCTAATCAGGTGTCTGCATCTTTTCAAGAAAAAAAAATGAAAAACATAAAAAGAAAAAATATAAACAAAAATCGCGAGTTTGTGAAGTTTTATTCCATTGTCGTGAATTTTTCACATTGCGTGTGAATGTTGGGATATTTAATATCATAATTTCATTTAAGCTATATCTATGATTCTGGTCATTTAGTTAGGGACACTGAAAGGTATAGTAAATCATCATCTTTGATGCTCTAAATCTGTTTATTTTTTTGATTCACAACTACATTTTTTTCATTGTAACACTTTATTTGATTGAAAACACAAGTTTAATATATTGCTAACGAAAACATTACAAGGACCATAACTGGAAGACCGAAAAATTCTGGCTATTATTTGTCATTAAATTCGGTTCTCAATGTATTCCTGGATGTCATTTATCCAGGAGGTTTTCCAGGAGGTTTACTGGGAGGCTTACGAGGTCCACCACGAGTTTGAGGAGGTGTTATAGCGACGTTAAACTGTATGCCATAAAAGTCAGCATTGAATTTCCGCATCGCAACAAAACGTGTATCATCTAATTTTGAAAGGTCTATCATAATTGGTTTATTATTTTGAATAGCCCCTCGATACAGTTGGCGAACATAAGTCATGCTGTCTATGATGGCAAGGACATAGCTGACTCCA
Organism: Andricus quercusramuli; assembly: GCA_932178445.1. Taxonomy (NCBI): domain Eukaryota; kingdom Metazoa; phylum Arthropoda; class Insecta; order Hymenoptera; family Cynipidae; genus Andricus; species Andricus quercusramuli. The sequence continues at coordinate 47,141 of CAKNXH010059601.1, read as the reverse complement.
TCAGTACTGTAGAGGCAGTCCGTATCGCCCCTAGTTCCAAGTAGGGTTTTGTATGTACCATTAGCTGAACCATCATCTACTTTGTAGCGAATATCAACATCAGAAGGAAGTTGTTGATAGTTACGTTCAACGATGCTTTCTTTGTATGGCAATGCCTGTCCTAATTCTGTAAAAAGAAATAGAAATAGATCAATTTTTTACTTCAAATATTAGGACGGCAAAACAGGAAATCGCATGGAATATATTTGAAGGATCGTCAGACGAAAAGGTTCTAGCGCCAAACATCGGAAATTAGTCCATTTTGCTTAAGGGGGTCATCCCGTGTGACAATCTTTTTTTATTTAAGGTTTTTTCGAATTTTATTGACAAAATGAATATTTTTATTGAGCAAATGGCCACCATATAAAAAAAGGTAGGTAAACGGCGACAATGATTCTCCCAGAGTAGCTTATCCGAAATTAAAACACAAAATTGTATTCTAATCTATAGATGGATGGCTATCGCCGGAACTAGGATTTTTTGAAAATCTTGAAAATTCAATTTTTCATATGCTTTTAAACATTGAGACCCAAAATTTCATGATTTTTTCGACTATTTTCTTATGAAAAAAAAGGATTCAATACTTTTCAAAAATCTTAGTTCCGGCGATAGCTGTACGTGTGCTGAATGTACCATTAAAATTTGAAAGCAATCGATTGAACCCTTTTTGAGAAATCATCGTCGTCAGTTTAATAGATTTCGAGAGACCAAAGTTGTGATAAAGAAAATGGCCAAAGAATTCACCAAAGATTAAAGATACATGAATATATTATTATGCAAAGATGAAAAATTGAAATTTACAAGCACGAAACTGATGCATTTTTACCAAACAAAAATGATTAACTTTGAAAATTCTAGCATGACGTCATCGTTGTGATAGCATAGGTGGACATGTCAGGAAGGTTAGCATAGTTGATACATATTTACAATAAAATATACCAAATACACAATATCAATTAATAATTGAATTCAATGTCCTGTATTGTATGATAATTACCAACTAATTTGAAGAAAACCGCCAGGATTAAGAGCAGTGTACCAAGAAAGATGTCCATCGTCTGTAAATAGAGGATACTGTTTTATAATAATTTTGAGAATTTTTTGTTCAGTATAATTGATGACTATGCTGGATGTTCAGTAGATCATTTATACCAATCGTTATTTATTATTTTTTTCGATAAGGCCCATATAACGAAAAATGGAGGTCCAAAATAAATTTCAGAAGTTAATAACTGACTGACTTTTTCTTTTTCTTTTAGAAGAATTCTCTAAAAATTGCCTAGCTGTTATTTTACATTTGAACCAAAAAGATTGTTCTGGAAAAGATTTCAAACGATTAATTGAAAAATTTGAAAAAAAAAATCATCAAAGTAAACGATCAGCGAACAAATTTGTAAAACAGCAAAAAAGCGTAGAAGCTTTTATAATTTAATTAAAAACCAAATTCGTCTAACATATTATAATATAAAAGTAAAGAATGGAAATTTTTTATTTTTATTATTTTAATATTTCAAATTACCTTAAGCTGAGTCTAAGTGGCGCAAATGTAGGAGAAAGCGTCGCACCCTCAATTCTGCATTTAAAACGCGATATTGTTTCTCCTGGGTTTTAGAATTGAAATTTCACAATTGTTAATTACAAGCCACTATATTTTCCACCTAAAATAAGAAGAAAAGTAGAAAGTTTTCTGTACAAAATTTATGAAAATGAGTCTAAAGTGATTATAATTTCTTTGAAAAACTGAAAAGTTAAAAACAATCAGTAATCGCGAAACAATTTTTGATGTTTTTAGATTTATTATTATACTTACGAGAAAGCTTAGAAAAAATCGCCGAAATGTATGTAAAGTTACTAATATTGATGAAAAATTTTCGGTGTATATATACTACAGTCGCTATCATACTAGGTCGTCTAAGTTGTCCTCTTTTTCTAAATTGTTAAGTCATGAAAAACATATTTTCGTTTAGGTGAAGGCTCATGCATTCTAGGGCAAAATTGAAAAACATTTGTAACTTCGTTGAAAGAACGAACGAAAAATATTTTCAATTTGTAAATCGACTAAGTCATGTGCGTTAGGCCTTCTAATTTGTAAAGTCATGCGAAAAATATTTTTGTTTATGGAAGGTTCCAGAATTTGAGGGCAAGATTGGAAAACACTTTTAACTTTATTCAAACAATGATTTTTTTTTCTACTTATTTTCGACTTATGAATCGGGCAAATTATTAAATTGAGTATTCAACTATTTTTTTAAAAATTAATATTTTGGAAAAACCAATTTTTTTCGTCCAAGATTCATAAATTTATTTGCAAATCCAACTATTTGTTTATAAAATAATGCATTTGTTAAAAATTCCAATTTTTGTTAGAGACTTCCACTTTTTTGGCTTGAAAATTCGACAGTTCTGTAGAAAATTTATATTGTTTTTGGTTGAAAATTCGACTTTTTTTAAAGGAATTTCTTCTATTTGGTGAAACCTGCATATTTTTGTTTGAAAAATTAACTATTCAATTCAATAAAAAATAAAAATGTCGATCAACAGTTTTTTGAGTTCACTTGTTTTTAAACAAACAAAAATGAATTTTCAAACATCTTTGAAACTAACTCAAATTATTCCTAAAATATAGAAGAATATTTCAAAATTGAAAAAGTTGGCGGCAAATCTTGCAGATTTTTTTTCAATTTCAGAAATTCGTTGAAATCTTGCAAATTTAATTTAAAAGAATATTTCCTCAAATTTTTCTCAAATTGTTTTAGAATCGTGCCAAGTATGTGCCAAATTTTTTGAAAATATTTGTAGAAATCATTTCAAATGTCATTTTTCAAAATGAAAAAAATCATTTGAAATTTTTCCGGAAAATTTTAATTATATTAAGTCAGCTGAATTTTTGTCATATAAATAATTTTGATTTTTTTGATTAACCTATACAAAATTCAACCATTTTCATTTCAATTGTAAAATAAAACGTATGAAAATGTAAAATGGAAAATTCAGCATTAAACATGAAAATTCAGAACACTACAAGGTGGAAGCTTATAAATTCTAGGGCAAGATCAAAAAACATCTGTAATTTTATTCAAAGAACGAACGAAAAATATTTTCAAATTTTAAATCGTCTAAGTCATATGCCTTCTAATTTATAGAGTCATGATAAAAACAAGTTAGTTTATTTAAAGTTTCAGAAAGTAGAGCACAAGATTGAAAAAACGCTTTTAACTTCATTCAAATAATGAGTGAAAAATATTTTCGTCTTCTTACTGTTTCAATAGAGATAAGAATGCTGCACCATCGTGTAATCAAACTCTTCCATTTTTCAAATTTCCGAAAAAATTCTTTGATCTGAAAAAAAATTTACCCCACAGAAATTTTTTAACAGTTGATTTCAAATTCAAAGTCCAAATTTTCAAAAACGAGATTACCAGATTGGCATGGATGAGATATCATTGAATTTAAAAATTAAACAACAATATTGAAAAAATCAACTTCAATTATCGAACCGGAAAATTTTTTTGTAAACAATTTATTTTCAAATTCAACAATTTCAGAAATAAAAGTTTTTGAGATTGTATCACAAAAAGGAAGCTATCACTAGGTGACAATTGTTTATCAACTAACAAAGACTAAGGAATAAAACAAAAGATCAAACAGAGGCCATATTTACAAATGTCGAAAACAAGATATATTTGAAATCATACAACATTAAGTTAATTAATTTTGGTATTTTAGACCCGGGCTTCAAAGACTGATGAAAAACTAATCAAAATAGGGTTTCTAAGCAAAAAGTATTAGGAGGGTCAAATACAATCAGGGGAATAAACAAATATTTTTCGAAACTCGATCTAACAATAATCTAACAAAACTCAGGGAAATGATGATAAACAATTTGGAGGATAACAAAACGATTTGAATATAACAAATAAATTTATGAACCAAAAAATATTATCAAGACGAAGAAATCTATTTAGTCAAGAAAGTTTCACTAGTTTGTGTGCCCAAACTCAACAAATTTTAGAAAACTAAAATTAACAAAACAAATGAAAAGGGGGGGCCACATAAAATCTAAAAAAATTATTTGTTTCTGAATCGTATGAAAATTGAACTATTACCTTAGAATATAATCCGCAAAAACACTTGTGAATCCAACAGGGTTGTAATCAATAGGATAAAAAGTAATTCATTATCAATAAACAGGATTGTCCGGAGAATGAACCTTTGATTGGCGTTGCTATGGAATTTGTTATTAGAGAAGGAGGTTCAGGGATGTGACTGGAACAGTGTTGATGATACCAGATAATAATCAATTCGTCCAAAAGATGTTGAATTATTGCCGAAGATATCCTCTGGGAATTATTTGAAAACCAAACCGGCTACTAGGACTCTCGTTATACATCCAAATCAAAGTCCCTAGCACCGAGAATATTGAGAGTGATGATCCGAGCAGGATTTTTGTCATGGCAAGACTTTATTTTATTAAAAACACAAGTTCGTTTTCTTATTGTAGCAGTTGTTCCTGGAGGCTTCTGCTTCCAACGGAAAGGATGAACCCTTATTTGTGGTTAGCTGTTTCAAGCATCTTGTAGCAAGAAACGGTGCTGCAGAGGTTCCGTACGTTATAGTATTTAGTTGATACCATCTCAGCGGTTTTGATTTTTTATTTCTCGACATAATTTTTTGATAAGTCCTGTCCTGCGGATGAACCTCAAACTGCCGTACATCTTCTCAATGTCTTCGGATATTGCGATAACCCCAAAGTTTCTTTGAAAGACGCATCAAAAACAACTCTTAATTACGTATTTAAACTTGATTCTCTGATGACTGTCCGATGAGGCATAGAATATCCTTCATCAGCTCCACTCTGTGCTTGTTCCCTGTGCCCTAGCTCTTTGTAAACTCTTCTGAATTCTTGATACTCTTCCTTTAGTTTGTGGTTCCGCTCCAGGCTTGTTTCGAGTGTGAAGAATCTTCTTCGAGCTATATCATAGATTAAGCCAGATCTGGAGATATTATATTTGGTTGGGAAGCGCTGTCTAGATACATGCGTATATCTTCCCATTATCATCAAAAACACCAACTGTGGCCGTAGCTAGCCTAACTTTATACGCGTAATAAATTTAGAAATTTCTAACATTAGATTCTTTTAGACGAATCATTTTCATCTGACTTCGGTGCCGATTTTGGCTCTGCATGCAATATCAATTGATGCTTCTGATTCCAAATTGTGCACCTTCTGACTTGCAATCGCTAAATGGTTTCATCTTAAACAGTTAAAACAGAATCCTTTTTTCTTAACAAGCTCTACACGTTCTTTAATCTTATGAAATAAAACGACTTATTTGCAAATTTTTATTTTCAATATTAATAGTACAGGAAATTCTTAATCTTTATTCATAGATAATTAAACTGAAAGCAGCTACTCAAACTCATATTCTGGCAGTGTCAAAGCCAGCCAGGATTTTCATCAGTTGAACAGAAATTTTCAAGCAAAAAAAAAAATGAAAAACATGAGAAGAAAAAATAAAAATGAAAATCTTTCGCGAGTTTGAGAAGTTTCATTCCAGTGTCGTAAATTCTGCTCATTGCGTTTGAATGTCATGATATCTTATACTATAATTACATTAAAGCTATATCTAGAAGTCTCGTCATTCATTTCGATTTATAGCTACCGAAAATATTACAAGGACCATAACTGGAAGGCCGAAAAATTATGGTTATTATTTGTCATCAAATTCGGTTCCCAATGTTTTCCTGGATGTGATTTATGCAGGAGGTTTTCCAGGATGTTTACCAGGAGTTTTAGGAGGTGATATAGCAACGTCAAAATGTAGGCCAAACAAGTCAGCAGTGACTTGATCCATTGGAACAAAACGTTTTTCATCTGAATTTGCAAGGTTTATCATAATTGGTTTATTACTTTCAATATGCCCTCGATACAGTTGACGGACATAAGTCAGCTCGTCTACTACAGCAAGGACATGTCGGGTGCCGTCAATATTGGATAGGCAGTCAGTTGCGGCACGATTTCCCAATAGCGTGTTATATATAGTACCATTATCTGTTTTGTAGCGAATATCAACATCAAAAGGTAGGTAAGTTGCTCCACGTACAACGGCTCCTTCTTTGTATGGCAAAGAATGTTTTAATTCTGTAAAAAGAAATAGGAATAGATCAATTTTATTACTTTAAATATTAGGACGACAAAACAGGAAATCGCATGAAATATACTTGAAGGCTCGTTGGGCGAAAGGGTGCTAGCGCCAAACTTCGGACATTAGTCATATTTGCTTAAAACAGTTGTTTCTGCCTGACTCATGACCCTGCAAATGACTGTGGTCATGATAGATTTTGTAGTGGGTCAAAATCCATGTTTCGTAATTAGAAAAAAAAGTAATCAACTGTCATCGCATGTCCTTCTCACGACTTATTAGAGCTAAGTAACAGCTCAAAAGTAGGGGAGAGTGGGGAGTTGTGGGCCACGCTTTGTTTTCAAGACATAACTTCTCTGAACATCGATAAATTGTCAATGTATGAACTGGTATTTGTAGTAAACTTCTCACTACATCAACTGGAGACCACAATTAATGAAATTCATTAATGCGCGAGAAATATTCAGGATGAAGTAAATCTTATAAAAATCGATATTTGTGATTTTGGTGGGGAGTTGTGGGCCATGGCAAAAAATAAAAGAAAATGGCATATTCCAGTAGTTTATGTTCATTAAAGTTGCAGTAAATAAGAATTAATGATTTTTAAAAGATTTTAAAAAAATTATTCTGATTCACAATGTATGCAAGTGTAATATCCGGTCCTCATGTTGGCAAATTTCAAGTGCACCGCACGATCGCACATGTTGCAGTGAACTGTGTTGTTCCGATTGACATTCATTGTTTCAACACAATTGACATTCTAAATTCACTCTAACCTCACTTTTCAGAACAAGAGAAAAGAAGTTTCACTTAAAAAATTGAAATATGCATTAAGAACGTTTGGACCACGACTCCCCACTAATGGTGGACCACAACTCCCCACAGCCGACATTTACGAAACGACCGAATTGCCGTACACACAATGAATTTTTTACCGAAATTTTTTGATTGAATTCAAAGCCAATTGGTCAAGCAACATTTTGCACCACAGTGTTGAGACAAATGACAAACTATTAAATTTAGATCAGAAAATACGATTATTTTTAAAATTTTTTAGAATGAATAATTGATTAAATGAGTTACATTTGTTTAAACAATTTAAAATTGTTTAAAAAGTCATGGAAAATATTCAATTTGTCCATTAGTAATTATTTTGTATGAAATAGACGACGACAATTGCTAAAAAGTAACAATAATACGTAAAAATGTAGTTTTTTTATTTTGGGGTCA
>CAKNXH010059601.1:15613-39329 GCA_932178445.1 Andricus quercusramuli | reverse complement strand
CTTTAAAATTTCTACAAAGCTTCGAAAGTTTTTTACGAAATCTTCCAAAAATTAAATTTTGTGTTACTATATTTTTCACCTAAAATAAGAAGAGAAATACAAAGTTCTCTGTATAGAATTTATGAAAATGAATCTAAAATCATCATAATTCCGTGGAAGATCTGAGACGTTGAAAAGAAATTAGATATTGCAAAACAATTTTCGATCTTTTTTCCAGATATATTATTGTACTTACAAGAAGGTTTATAAATAATCGCCGAAAAGTGTGTAAACTAATGAACTTTCATGAACATTTTTCGCGGTATATATGCTAGTCGCTATCTCATTAGCCTGTCTGCGTTGTCCTGTTTTTCTAAATTTTCAAGTCATGAAAAACATATTTTCGTTCAGGTGAAGTCTCTTAAATTCTAGGGCAAGATTAAAAAACATTTGTAATTTCATTCAAAGAACAAACGAAAAATATTTTTTATTTGTAAATCGACTAAGTTATATGCATTAGGCCTTCTAATTTGTAAAGTCATGATAAAAACATGTTAGTTTATTTGAAGGTTCAGAAATTAGAACACAAGATTGAAAAAAAAAACACTTTGTTTGAATCATATTTTTGTTCAGGTGAAGGCTTGTACATTCTAGGGCAAGATTTAAAAACATTTGTAACTTCATTCAATGAATGAGTGAAAAATATTTTTGAATTTTTAATCGGCTAAGTCATGCATACGGCATCATGATATGTTATTTTCAAGTTATTGCTCAAAACTAGAAAAATAAGAAATATTTTGAGTCCAGTGATCCATTGTAATTAAAAAAGTTTTAAAAAATTATAATTTTTGTCAACCTCGTTCAAACAATCAGAGGGCAATGTACTCAAACGGAAACAGACTAGGTCACGTTTACAATGTCATAATCTGACCTTCTTACTGTTTCAATAGAGATAAGAATGCTGCACCATCGCGTAATCTTATTCAACTCTACCATTTTTCACGTTTCCGAAAAAATTATTTGATCTGAAAAAAATGCACTCCGCAGATATTTTTCAACAGTTGATTTCAAATTCGAAGTCCAAGTTTTCGAAAACGAGATTGCCAGATTCGCATGGATCAGATATCATTGCATTTTAAGATGAAAACAACTATATTAACCAAATTAACTTAAATTATAGAACCTTCGGAAACCATATATATATATATATATATATATATATATAAAATTATACAAAATTAAGTTAACTAGTTTTTGTACCTATCGTCCGGTTTTCCAAGAATGATCAAAACGAGATCAAAACAGGGTTTCTAGGCAAAAAGTATTAGAAGGGACAGATACAATCAGGAGAATAAACAAATAAGATATTTGTCAAAATTCGATTTGAGAATAATCTATCAAAAATTTGGGAAAAGTTAAAAACAATGTGAAGAACAACAAAACAATTTGAATATAGCAATTAATTAATTAACCAAAAAAAAAGAATATCATCTAGACGAAGAAATCTATTCAGTCCAGAAAGTTTTACTAGTTTGTGCGATGTGCCCAAACTCAACAAAGCTTACAAAACTTAGATTCACAAAACGAATGAAAAAGGTAGCCACACAAAATCTAGAAAAATTATTTCTTTCTGAATCGTGATAAAAGTGTAAAAGCGAAAACACTTGTAAATCCAACAGGGTATACTATAGTAATCAATAGGACATAAAGTAATAGATTATCAATAAACAGGATTGTCCGGAGAATGAACCTTTGATTGGCGTTGCTATGGGATTTGTTGTTAGAGAAGGAGGATCAGGGATGTGATCGGAACAGTGTTGATGTTACCAGATATCAATCAATTCGGTCCAGAAGATGTTGAATTATTGCCAAGATATCCTCTGGGAATTATTTGAAAACCAAACCGGCTACTAGGACTTTCGTGAAACATCCAAATCGAAGTCCCTAGCAGCGAGAATGTTGACAGTGATGATCCGAGCAGGATTTTTGTCATGACAACACTTTATTTGATTGAAAACATAAGTTCGGTTTCTTATTCTAGCAGTTGTTCCTGAAGGCTTATGTTCCCAACGGAAAGGATATCTGTAGTCCTGCCCTTTAATTTGTCGATAGAATTTTTTGATAAATCCTGTTCTGCTGATGAATCTCAAATTTCCGGTACATTTTCTCAATTTCTTCGGACATTACGATATCCCCGACATTGTTTTGACGACCAATGCATCAAGAACAACTCCTAATTTCGTCATTAAACTTGATTCTCTGATGATTGTCTGATGAGGCATAGAATATCCTTCATCAGCTCCACTCTGTGCTCGTTCTATGTGCCCTAGCTCTCCGTAATCTCTTACGAATTTTTGATATTCTTTCTTCAGTTTCTGGTTCCGCTCCAGGCTTGTTTCGAGTGTGAAGAATCTTCATCGAGCTATATCATAGCTTAAGCCAGATCTCGAGATATTATAGTTGGTTGGGAAGCGCTGTCTAGAAGGACTCTACATGCTTACATCTTCCCATTCTCATCCAACACATCAACTATTGCCGTAGCTTCCATAACTTTGGACGCGCCATAAATGTAAAAATTTATAACATTAGATTCTTCTGGACGAATCATTTTCATCTGACTTTGATTCCGATTTTGACTCTACATGCAATAGCATTTGATGCTTCTGATTCTAAATTGTGCACCTTCCGGATTTGCAATTACTAACTAAATGGTTTCTCCTTAAACAGTTAAACAGAGTCCTTTTTGCTTAAAAAGTTCTACAAGTTCTTTAATAATAATTTCTTATTAATTATGCACACGATGGTAGTTGATGATTTTCGCTACATAAGGGACAGTAGACCTGAGATTGAGTATTCGCAAAAGATCTAACTGAATTCTCACTTATTTTGGCGCGATCGTCATTGGACTTATTGTTAGGCTCATTAGATTTATTTTTATCCACAACTTTCTAATTCATTGGCTCTTAAACTTGACATCGTTCTCTTAGAAATTTACTTTCTCAAATTCTGGAAATTCCGTAACAATAACTGACTTTATTATTGAAGATGGAAAGTAATGTAGATTACTGGTCAACTTTTATTTTGATTTACGTCTGAGAGACTCTCAGATCGTAAACGTTATAAACGTTTCGACTGCTCGTCGACAGTCCTCATCAGTATAATTCTACTACCATAAATGTAACCTGTGTGATAAAAATACATAACTAGTAAGCATAAAGACTTGAAAAGGATAGATATAGCGTCGGTTTTTGAGAAACTGAGTATGAAGTAAGTATGAATAATGATAATACAAATTGGAGTAGGAGTATAATAATTAATTGACGTGTCGTGACAATTGAGATAAAGATGTAAAAATCATAGAATTATATTATTAAAAGTTGTTACCTGTTGGTTTAATTGTAATTTTTCGAAGGTTGAATTTACTATTGTATTGACTCCGTCTGCTGGACGGACTTAAATACAGATTAAAATTATTGTTGACATATTAAAACACCTTCGTTTTCTTGCCGTCCAGCAGACGGAATGAAAACGGCCAGAAACACAGGTGATATATAGTTGATAGGTTGATTCACATTGACATGGTAGTACATTGAGTATATCTATGGCGCATGACGTATCTCTTATGAAGCGTGAACGGTACATTGTTGTAAAAGAGAAGGAAAAGAGAGAGATAAGTAAGATGAAGGAACAGTTATTTTTGGGTTGTAAAATTAAAAGTTAACAATGAAGAAAATATATATCATTGTGAGGCATGGATGAGGCTATTATATGTTATGCTCATATTATCTATGTCAGTTCGGAAATTAACATTATTAGTATTCTTAATAATGTAAAACATTTCCATGAACATGCGTTTGAAATAGTGTGCTTCTCGAGGTGCTTCTTTAGCTAGAATAGTAACGTTTTCGAAATCAAAGGAGTGTCTGTTTAAAGTTGCGTGTTTCGAGAGAGCGGCGTTGAGTCTGTTGTTGTTACAGTCTCTCACGTGTTCCTTTATTCTTACATCAATGTAACGTTTGGATTCACCGATATAACATTGCTCACGATCCAAGCATGTTAATTTATAAACTACATTCGTAATTTTGTTTTTCGGAATTGAATCTTTTTGGTTTCTGAACAAATTGAAAGGATCTCTAACATGTTTGAAAATAATTTTGATATCTTGTTTCTTGTACATTTTTTGAAGAATTCTGGACATTTGTGGATTGTAAGGTAAAACAATCGAACGATCTAAGTTCAATTCGTTGTTTAATCCATCGTTGATATTATGATGATGAGTCCGAATTTTGTTAACCCTCTCTTCTATTAATTTATTAACAAGTTTTTCAGGAAGACCATTGATTTTAAGTGTGTGCGAAACGATTTCTAAATTTTTCTGGTGAAAAGAGACATGTGAAAGTTTTACGGCTCTGTCAACTAAATTTTTAATAATACTAGTTTTATAAGGAGGATAAGTAATGGAATAGAAATTGGTATATCTGCCAGACTAAGTAGGTTTACGGAACCAGTTAGTGTAAATTTTACCATTAACATTGGAGAGTTGTACATCTGAAAACGAAATACTTTTGTCTTGCTCATATTTGATCGTGAATTGTAATCTGTTGTGGTATTTATTGAACAAATCTTTAAAAGCTTCGATTTGGTTGCGAGACAAGACAAAATGTCGTCTACGTATCTATAGAAAAACAGTGGAGAAAGATTTTGAGTTTGAGAGAGAACATCATGTTCCAAGGATTCCATTACCAAATCAAATACTGCGGCAGAGATAGGTGAGCCCATAGGTACGACATATGTCTGTTTATAAAATTTTCCTTGAAAGGTGCAATAAGCATTCTTCAAACAGAATTCCAATAATTGTATAAAAAATTCATAAGGTAATTTAGTATGGTTTTTGATTAAGTTCCATTTGTCTTTTACAGCATCGAGAACAAGATCGTGTGGAATGTTATTGAAAAGTGACTTGACGTCAAGACTAAATAATTCATATCCATCTGGGATTGTAAACTCAGAAACCTTTTCCCCAAAGTTCCAGCTATTTTTAGCATGCCGAGAAGTATTACCTAAAATCGCTTTAATAGACTTTGCTAAGTACCTTGAAATGTAATATAGAGGTGATCCTATAAATGATGTTACTGGACGTAATGGACAATCCAGTTTGTGAATCTTAGGGAGTCCATAGAACTTTGGAGCAAAACCATTAGTACATTTCAAGGTCCTAGTAGCGTCTATATTAATTATACCAAGAAGGAAAGCTCATCGATTATTTTATTAATTTCAATTTGTATTTGTCTGGTAGGATCTCTATTAAGTAATTTATAGGTAGATGTGTCATTTAAAGAGCTAAGGATTTATTTGTATACTCTATATTGTCTAAAAGAACGATAACATTTCCTTTATCAGCTGTGGTAACGATGATGTTTTTGTGTCTAGATAAGAATTCTTTGGTTTCGATGGCTAGTTGTGTAAACTGAGATTTAAAATTACTGTGTTCTTTATTTGTAAGAAAACGTTGTAAATTGAAAGCTAATTCAGATCTAAATTCATCCTTACTATTTTCCTCTATAAGATGTATATTAATTTCAGTATTACATAAGGTATCTTTTACGAAAAAAAAATTACAATTAAACCAACAGGTAACAACTTTTAATAATATAATTCTATGATTTTTACATCTTTATCTCAATTGTCACGACACGTCAATTAATTATTATACTCCTACTCCAATTTGTATTATCATTATTCATACTTACTTCATACTCAGTTTCTCAAAAACCGACGCTATATCTATCCTTTTCAAGTCTTTATGCTTACTAGTTATGTATTTTTATCACACAGGTTACATTTATGGTAGTAGAATTGTACTGATGAGGACTGTCGACGAGCAGTCGAAACGTTTATAACGTTTACGATCTGTGAGTCTCTCAGACGTAAATCAAAATAAAATTTGACCAGTAATCTACATTACTTTCCATCTTCAATAATATATTTTTCCCACTATTTTCTGGTTTCTCGACCCAATCTAGACACGTTCTAACAAATAAGGGTTGTGTCCCACTTATATGTTGGTTTGCCCAATACTGATAACGCATAAAAAAGAAGACGCAGAATCTTTTGAAACTGTGTCCAGATCAGAGCCTGCATGCTGTTCTGGATTATTGCTCTCTTATTATTATCATAGCGTTCTCTCAATAATTCCCATGCTGCTTCATAATTGCTTTAGGATGTTCCAAAATCATCAATCACTCGCGATGCTTTGTCTTTTGAATAGGATCTTAAATACGACAATTTTTGAATTTTCGGAATGGTCGCGTCATAGTGAATGATAGCAGAAAAAGCGTCTCTAAATGCGAGCCACTTGTTGTAAGCTCCGGGAAAGATAGGGAGATTCAGTTGTGGCAATGGAAGGCGCGAAATAATATTTTCATCGGTAGCCGAAGCTGTCGACGTTGCTAGTTCTTGCAGAGCTGTCAATTCAGATTCTCGCTGAGATAACGATTTGCTAATGCTACATATCTATATTACAATTCTTCAAATTCTAATCTTTCGCGTTCTGGATCATTTGTAGAACATTACAATTCTAAATCACTCAGTGTTCTGTCAAATTCTTGCCAGGTTTCCTAGGCTTTCTGCTTCGCAGTTCAATTTCCTCTATAGGAGTCACTTCTCTTGTTTGGCGAATAAAGTCTAAAATTGCGAGTTGCCGACACTAACTTTCTTCACTGGACTCACTCGCGAAGTCGTTTAAAATTTCCTTCTATTTGTAAATTATCTTCACTAATTCTCAAACTGCTTTTGTCATAAAATCAATTAAATATCTCGGTTATAATTTGAAACAAGTTAGCCGCTCGAAATATTGTCGGAAAGTGAAGTTCAAATCGACTCGAGTTAAGGTTCCTGGATCTCCAAAGTTAACTAGCACCCTTTCTTTACCTTGACATTGGACGCCAACCCGTTCATTATCTCCTAGTAGAATGATTCTTTCACCATGATCGCGAGTACTTATGGTATCAAATAAAAGTGTCACAGAAAGTGTTCCAGAAGGCGTATTTTACTTCACTGCTGTCACCATCAACTGGGGCGTAGCAGGCTATGATAAATAATCTTCTGATTCCTACTTTCATTCTAAACCGCAACAATCTAGAAGATACAAATCTATTATTCCTGACAAGCTAACATCTTGCTATTAAATTCCGTAACTGCTCTTTTGCCCAACATATTCCCAAAATGTTAAAAAACAATTAATATTTAAAGAATTTGACAACACTCCCGGTTTCCATGTTTTTGGAAAGAAAAAAAATTATTGTTTTACTAAATACTAAGGTGTACTATTTTTTTCTGTTTCAGGTACGTATGACTTATAGAGTGGATAGTTTTCCACTTCAAAATAGAACTTGATCATCGTATTGGTATGTAAAAGATGGTATCGGGCCATGTCGAGCCCCTTGAATGAACGTTTTTTAATGCAAACTAAATTCTTTCAGTTGAATTCCATTGCATCTTCAAATAAAGAATAAGGGTGTCTACTCCTCCGGAAAACCTGGGAATCTTGGAATTTCCTGTGGTTTTGATTTTTATAAAATGTCGGTTTCCTTACTCACATCCCTAAGGCATGTTAAAGCAACCATTAAAATAAACTCAAAGACTTTTCTTGGTGAAGTACGTTTCCTGAACTTATTTCGAAGTGATTTCCGACCTCAGTATGTTAGTTTATTTTAAAAATCTCCTGTGATTTTGGTTGTTATGAAATGTCGATTTCCTTGCTTGAATCTTCTAGAGATGTTAAAGCAACACTTAGGATAAAATTAATGACTTTTCTGTCAGGGAATGTTTTTAATATTAATTGTTATATAATTTCCTGTATCAATAGTTTGATTATTATTATTACTGTTTTTTGTAGAGAAATACAAAGTTTTTTGTAAACAATTTATAAAAGTGTATATATGCATTAGTCGCTATCTTATTAAGCCTTCTAAATTTTTATAAACTTTTTCTAATGTGTAAAGTCATGAGAAAAGTATTTCCGTTTTTTTTAAAGCTCAGAAATTCGAGCATAAGATTGAAAAACATTTTAGACTTTGTGGATACAATGAGTTAAAAATATTGTCAACCTGTAAATCGGCTATGTCATGCATGTTGCATCCGTGACCTCCACCTTCACAAGTTACTGCTCGAAACTAGGAGAATAAGAAAAATGTTCACAATTCATCTATTTTAGCTTACTTTATCCATGATACAAGTAATGCCTTTAATGAGATCAAAAATTTGAAAAAACTTCCGGTCTTCGTGTTTTTCAAAATTATATAAGTAGAAACATATTTTTAAAAAGTCGCTTATCAAAAAACTCTAACAACTTATTATTATATACAACTCACATATTAATTTAACATAATAATTTATTAACGAATCTGAAAATTTTGTAAACAATAGAGCTAAAAACTCCCAAATTGTCTTGATACCATTACAGAAGTGAATATTAAAAAAAAAAAAAAAAACATTTAAATTGGTTAGCTATTCAAAAATATAAATGTTTTTTACTAATAAATTCCATTCTGTAATGGTGTCTTCGAAATTTGGGATTTTTCACTTTTATTATTCACGGAGTTCATCAATTTTTGTTTTTATAAATTCAGTAATCAACAAAGTACTTGATTAAAAGCTGAACACGCTGAAAAACATACTTACAAAATTATGGTAATTGTTTGCTTTGATGACTTTCCTAATTAAGGAGTAAATGATTTGAACCGTTTCAGAAAATTTTCTTGATGGTCCAAAATTAAAATATCTCTTCTCTTTTTGTTGAAAACACATATACTGTTGTATTTTAAGATGCTAATGACAAATATAAACTCAAAAATATTCGTGAATGACATTTTCAAATTCAATTCGAAAAAATAATCATCAAGTTGCCAAAAATTATTTTTCAGGTAGGGACATTGAAAGATAGTAAAACGCTCTCTAATATAACACATCTATTTATTCATTTGATTAACATACACATTTTTTTACTGCAACAATTTTTAAAATTAAAAACACAAGTTCGACTTATAGCTAACGAAAACAGAACGAAAATAACTCCAACACCGCAAAATTATGTTTTTTATTATTACTAAACTATTTTCAAGAACCCTGGTGAAACAGAGGACTAGACACGGTTCAATGACAATTTTACGAATGACTTTATGAATTCACTCACATCCAGTGATAACCCCGCGGCTGCATTCGACTTGATTAGAAGTACTTACATTTGCCTGGATGTTTGGCCAGGAGAGAGGAAAATTGCAGAAAACCATCTCCTAAGTACAGTCGGGTTTCGAATGTCGAGTTAGAAAGTAGCCATTCGATGGTCTAGATTCTAGAATCTAGATCATTGAGCGTACACACCAGTCTAAGAGCCAGCGACACTGGAGCTTGCGTCATCGCGGATATTAAAAAAAACTAAATTCGAACTAAATTGGAAATATACACAACGTGGGCGTGCATCGCAGACGTTCACCCATCCGAGTGCTATCCGCGCTCGAAAACTTATGGTTATTTATTATAATTAAGTTGATGGCCGCTGAGTATATTTTTAATTATAAATTATACTCAGTTAACATCCAAAATTCGTCTTTCTTCCGTTGAATAGGCCTTCTGACCTCAGCTAGAATTCCGTGTCGCGCAGCCCCGAAAAAATTTTGGTCTTTCTGGCAACTCACAGCGCAAGCGTGGTACGCTGTTCCTCCGACGATTGTAAAAATTTGACGTAGCGAGAGCGAATCAATCGCGCGAAGCCCCCTCCCAGCGTCATCGACGAAACGATCCTCGCTAGTGAACCCCCACTCGCCTGCGTCGCGAGTGGTGCGCCGCCGCTGACGCGAAGCCCATAAAAGTACGTTCCGCGAGACGAAGAAGACAGATCTCCTCGGGCTTCGGCCCAAGCCACATCTCCCTGGTTTCTCCGCTCCAACCCTTGCCCGAAATTTGCTTCTTTCCTTTTGTAAATTATTTTCCCTCTCTCATTTTATTTAATAACTTTTGAATCAGTCTCAACCCACAGACTGACCTCAAAGTTTAGTTATGAAGTTTATTCATTAGGTTTAGTTATTATAATTAGTTATTAATTATACTGGTGGCATTAGTTGGTTGTATTGTATTTTATATCCGGTCTTTTCATGGTCAGTGAATTTAAAAAAACGTTGTGGACCCAAATGGCCAGGCCATACCACAATTATATCGTTACTATTTCCTATGTGGAATTGACGAATATAATTCTTGTCGTCTATCACAGCTTGATATGTTACGATGTTAATTGATTGTAGTACATGAACTGTTGTGTTTGGCGCTCCCTGTAATTTTCGTTGACCTCCAACTGTATCGTATCGAAGATCAGCATCCTTAGGAAGATCAACTTTTTCATAAGTGAGGAAACGATTATCGTAATAAGGTGAAGAAGGAAGAGCAGTTGAAGAACTTAATTCTGTAAGAAGAAATAGAGTGGTTTTTTTGAAATACACTTCTCCCAGTGATGTGAAAGTTACTTGTCAAAAGAAACTAGTTACAGTTACCCACAGAAAAAACTGTGGTTTCTATTAGAACCAATTTTTGGTTCCAAAGGAGCTGCAACAAAAAGGAACCTCTTTTGCTGAAGAGGAACCCAAAATGATAAATGGTTTCTAAATGAACCCTAAGTATGGACTGTAACGGTTCCAATAGAGCCCTTTTTCACTTTTGCCTTGACTCGCTATGAAGATTTTACAAGTCAATGATTTAGATTTTACTTCGTAATTCAGATAAAATAATATTGTACTGGGGAAAAGTTAATAAAGAAACTAGAATTATAGACATTGAGCGTTTTTGAAAGGAAGATAGTGCACATGAAAGACGACTGTTTTTAAGGTTATGCTGAAAATCCGACGCTTTCAACTGCGCATGTACAAAAAAAAGCGCGGTACTATTTAAACGTATATAATATACACTTGCAATATTACGTTAATATTACATTTTTTATGAAGTTCGTTATTGCTGTCATTCAATTTAATTTATTTTCAATAAGAATACCAAACATTTTTCAGTGGACTTTGAAATTTAAACAAATTACACGAATTTTCAAACGAAAAAAGAAAATTTTGAATTTGCAACAAAATAGGTACATTTGAAAAAAAAATTGTACGTAAAAAGATGACTTCTTAACAAAAAATGTAATAGTTGATACTTCAACCAAAGAATATTTTTGTTTTAAATTAAAAACAGTTACATTCGACCAAAAAACAATTTTTCAAAAATGTAGTTGAATTTGCAGTCGAGATAGAAAAAAATTTAAAAAATTGTTGAAGTTTCAAGCCAAAAAGGACAATTTTCAACAAAAAAGTTAATTTTCGACCCAATAATAAAAATTTCATCCAAAAAGATGAATTTTTAAAGAAACATGTAATAGATGAAATTTTAACCAAAAAAGACGAATTTTTAACAAAATTGTTTAATCTGATACCAAAGATATTGATTTACAACCAAGATGATTAATTTTTTATTAAAAAAAAATGAATTTTAAATAAAATGTATGAATTTTCAACTTAAAAAATTACAATTTCCAACCAAAAATGTCATAGTTGAATTTTCAATTGAAAAAAATAATTTTGAACGAAAAAAGATGAATCCTCGCCAAAGAGTGTGATAGTTTATATATTTCAGCCAAAAAAATTAAATTTTCTATAAAAAAAAAGTTCAATTCAACCAAAAAGCTAATTTTCAACAAAACGGTTGAATTTTTGACCGAATGAAATAATTTTTTTACAAAATCTTATATTTTCGAACAACAAAATTAAATTTTCCATTAATTAATAAAAATTTTAACCAAAACAGATGAATTTTCAATTAAAGTCATAACTAAAATAGTTGAATTTGCGATTAAAAAAATGTATTATCAACCAAAGAGAAATAAATATTCAAGCCTGAAATTATTTTTACATTCTCATTGTTGATTTTTTGTTTAAATTAATTTTGGTTACTGAAAATTTAAGGATTTGGTCTCTATTTTTCAAAATTATTTTTTTACTGAGAATATAACTATTCAATTTTTGGTTGAAAATTTAACTATTTCAGTTCCATATTTATAATTTTCGTTGAGAATTTATCAAATTGCTTAAAAATTGAACTATTTTTTAAAAATTTGTTTTTTTTCTTGTAAAAATTAATTTTGTAAACTGAAAATTAAACTATTTGTTAAAAATTCGTTAACAATTTTTTTTCCAACTCAACTGCACGATTAAAATATTCCATAATTTCAGTTGAAGATTTATCTGTTTGCTTGAAAATTAATTTTTTTTACTGACAATATAAATATTCAATTATTGTTTAAAAATTTAATTCTTTCAGTTCTTCAAGATTTGTCGTTTTAGATGAAAATTAATCACATTGGTTGGAAATTCTACTATTTTTTGGAAAATTAGTTCCTTTTTGAAAATTGATTCCGGTTATTAAAAATGTAACTATTTGTTGAAAATTCAATGAAAATTAATTTTTTTTTAACTTCAATATTTAATTCAGTTGATTATTCCATAGTTTTAGTGAAAAATGCATGTATTTTGTTGCAAATTTGTCTCTTCAGATGAAAATTCCACTATTCCAGTTCAAGATTCATCATGTTAGTTGAAAATTTATCACATTAGTTGAAAATTGAACTACTTTTTGAAATTTTTTTGTTTGAAAATTTATTTTTTTAACTGAAAAGTCAACTATTTGTTGAAAATTCTTCAAAAATTGGATTTATTTCTAGTTGAAAATTCATCACATTGGTTGAAAATTGAAATATTTTTTACAATTCCGTTTGTTTTGTCGAGAATTAATTTTCTTAGCCTGAAATTCAACTAATGATTTTTGTTTACAAATTTATCTTTTCAATTAAACATTCAACTTTTTAGCTCGTTGAATTTTAAAATGTCACTTTTTCTTAGTTACTTCTGAAAATAGTAACTTTCGCAGCTTTTTTATATTCTCTTGTATTTTAGAAATACATGATCAATTGTTGGAAATCATTTTTCTAAAATAGCTTCAAAAAAAAATTTCAAATTAAGAATAAAAAAAATTCACCGAAAATTATATATAATATATTTTATTCTATGATAATTACCAAAAGAATTGAAGTAAACTGCCAGGGTGAAAGTCAGAGTACCAAGAAAGATGTTCATCGTCTGTAAATGGAAAATACTGTTTTATAATGTTTATTTATTTTCAAGGTAATAAATCTAATTTTTCTAAGATTCTTGAAAAAATTCAAAGAGGTTTTCGAAGATTTCAGATAGGCCAAATCAAAATTTCAACAAAAAAATTAATTTTTAACGTAATAGTTACATTTTCAACCAATGAGATGGATTTTGAACAAAATTGATCAATTTTTAAACAAAGAAATTAATTTTTAATAAAGTATTTCAACCTTTGAAACAGCAATGGAATTTTTAACAACAACAAAATAAATTCTCTTCGGAAAATGTTATAGTTGATATTTCAAATATTTCAAAATTAATCATTATTCTTTTTTCAGAAAAATACCAAGTTTTTTGTCAAAAATTGTAAAAATTTACGTGAAGATAAAATGTTGTCTTAATTTGGATAAATGTAAATAGGAAATAAAAATACTGCAATTAAAAATGATATTTAGATTATAGATATACCAATATACTTACAAGTAGCTTCAGGAATAATCGTCAAAATTAGTGTAACTAATGAATATTCATGAAAATTTCTCGGCGTATATAAACTAGTCGCTATCTTATCAAGCAATCCAAGTTGTTGTGCTCTTTTTCTAGTTTGTAAAGTCACGAGAAAAATATTTTCATCTTGTAAATCAGCTAAGTCACTTGTTTATGGATCATGCTACGTGACTTCCTCCTTCATAAGGTATTTACAAGTCATAGCTCGAAATAAAAGCAATCAGAAAAATTTTCGCTATTCATCTATTTCAGATGAGAACAATATTTTCGTTCAATTAAAGATGCAGACATTCTACAACAAGGTTGAAAAACACTTTAGACTTTGTTTAAACAATAAACGAAAGACATTGTTAGCTTGTAAATCGGCTAAGTCATTTGATATAGGACCATCCTAGGTGACCTCTACCTACATAAGGTATTTACGAGCCATTGCTCAAAAGTAGAGCAATTAGAAAAATTTCACCAATTCATCTATTTTAACCTACTTTATACACTAGGCCTTCTAAATTGCTATGAACTTTTTCTAGTTTGTAAAGTCATGGGAAAAATATTTTCGTTTGTTTGACGGTTCAAAAATTTGAGAGCAAAGCTGAGAACATTTTTAAAAGTAAGCGAAAAATATTGAAATTTCGTGAATCAGCTGAATCATGCATCCTGGTTTCTGGTATGTGACCTACACCTACATAAGGTATTTGCGAGCCATTACTCGAATGTCGAAAAATTGGAAAAGCTTCCGCAATTCATCTATTTTAGCCTACTTTATACATGAGGCCTTCTAAATTGTTATGAACTTCTTGTAATCTACAAACTCATGAGAAAAATATTTTCGTTTATTTGAAGGTTCAAAAAATCGAGAACAATGCTGAAAAACATTTTTAAATGTAAGCGAAAAATATTGTTATTTCGTGAATCGGCCAAATCATGCATTCTGGTTTCTAGTATGTGACCTCCACCTACAAAACGTATTTACGAGCCATTACTCGAATGTCGAGAAATTGGAAAAATTACCGCAATTCATCTATTTCAGCCTACTTTACACACTAGGCCTTCTAAACTGTTTGCAAACTCATTAGAAAAATATTTTCGTTCTTTGAATGTTAAAAAATTCGAGAACAATGTTGGAAAAGATTTCCAAAAGTAAGCGAAAAATATTGTCATTTCGTGAATAGGACAAATCATGCATTCTGATTTCTAGTATGTGACCTCCACCTACATAAGGTATTTACGAGCCATTACTCGAATGTCGAAAAATTGGAAAAACTTCCGCAATTCCCCTGTTTCAGCCTACTTTATACATTAGGCCTTCTAAATTGTTATGAACTTTTTCTAATTTATAAAGTCATGAGAAAAATATTTTCGTTTATTTGAAGGTTCAATAAATCGAGAACAATGTTTGAAAAGATTTTCAAAAGTAAGCGAACAATATTGTAATTTTTTGAATCGGCTAAATCATGCATCGTGGTTTCTGGTATGTGACCCCGTCTTACATAAGGTATTTACGAGCCATTGCTCGATGGTCGAAAAATTAGAAAATATTCCGTAATTCATCTATTTTCTCCTACGTTAGGCATTAGGCCTTCTAAATTGTTATGAACTTTTTCTACTTTGTAAATTCATAAGAAAAATATTTTCGTTCATTTGAAGGTTCAAAAATTTGAGAGCAAATTTGAGAAACGTTTTTAAGAGTAACCGAAAATTATTGTCCTCTTATGAATCGGCTAAATCATGCATTGTGGTTTTTGGCATGTGACCTCCACCTACATAAGGTATTTACGAGCCATTACTCGAATGTCGAAAAATTGGAAAAATGACCGCAATTCGTCTATTTCAACCTACTTTATACATTAGGCCTTCTGAATTGTTATGAACTTTTCCTAATTTATAAAGTCATAAGAAAAATATTTTCGTTAATTGAAGGTTCAAAAATTCAAGTGCGAGGTTGAAAAACATTTTCAAAAATAAGCAAAAAATCTGTCGATCTTGTAAATTGGGTAAGTCATGCATCCTGGTTCCTGGTATGTGACCTCCACCTTCTTAAGGTATTTACGAGCCATTGCTCGGAAGTAGAAAAATTAGATGAATGTTTACACTTAATCTATTTTAGCTTAATTTATTTACGAAACTAATAATCCCTTTAATACACTAATAAATTTGAAAATTTAAAAAAAATTCCACATTTTGTATTTTTTACAACTATATAAATAGAAACATATTTTTAAATAGTCTCCTAATTGGAAATTTTAAGAATAAATAAGTCATTTTTTTTTAATTGAAAAATTTTGCAAATAATAAAGCTAAAAACTCTTAGTTCTTGACGATAACATTACATTACATTACATTTTTGATAACGTTTTTGTAATTTTTTAAAGTACTATGCACATTTTCAAGAAAAAATTTTCATCCAGATGTATAGATTTTTTCAAATATTTTTACTTACATTCCAACAATAATTTAAAAAATAATTTAAACAATAAATAAATTTTCTGGTTAAAATTATTTGATTTTTTTCTTAAATAAGCGAATGATATTGAATGAAAATAATTTTTTTTATGTTCAAATTCCGGAATTTTATTAGTCGGAAATTTCAAGCCGAATAAATTTTTAATTTTCATTAGAAATTTGTCTTATTCCGCTTATAAAAGATTCTAGGTTAAAATCTTACAAATGTAATATTCTGGTCTTCAAATATTAATATTCAGGGAAAATGAAAAATTGTTTGCCTCCTCCTGAAAATTATATTTTTAGTTGTAAATTTTATTATTTGTTTGAAAATTCAACAGTTTTGTTAAAAAGTCAATCTTTTTGCTTAAAAATTCCACTATTTCATAGAAAATTTAACTTTTAAGAAAAATTCATATTTTGGTGTTGAAAAATCAATTAAAATATTTTTTGGATGGTAGAAAATTTGTCTTTCTTTGATAAGAATTCAACTGTTTGGTTGAAAATTGAATAAATTTGTTTAAAAAATCATCCTTTTTAGCCCAAAAGTCTACTTTTTTGTTGAAAATTCTACTTCTTTTTTAAATTTACCTTTCGAGAAAAAAAAACACACATTTTGTCTTAAAAAATCAACTGAAATCTCTTGTGCGTTAAAATTCGACTATTTGTTTTTGAATTTATCTTTTTTATTAAAAAATTCATCTGTCTGAGTAGAAATTTCCTCTTCCTTTGATAAGAATGCAACTGTTTGGTTGAAAATTAAATAAATTTGTTAAATTATTTTTTGGTCATTTTTTGGTCCAAAAATCTACTTTTTTGTTGAAAATACAACTATTTTTTTAAAATTTACCTTTTGAGAAAAATTCACATTTTGTGTTGAAAAATCAATTTACATAATTTTTGGATGCAAATTCTACTATATTTTTTAATATTTGTCTATCTTATTTAAAAAATCATCTGTTTCATTAAAAAATTAACCTTTTTCGGATGAAAATGCAACTGTTTGATTGAAAATTAAGTAATTCAAAAAAATTTTTTTTTGAAAATTTTGTTTGAACCACTTTGTTAAGTTGAAAATTTAAATATTTTGTTGAAAATGAATTTTTTTTGCTGAAAATTCATATTTTTTTCGTTGAAAATTCGTCTTTTGGATTTTAAATTCATTTTTTAAAAATGAAATTTCATCCTTCTTGGTTCAAATATTAAATATTACACTTTTTTGTTGCGAATTTATCTTTTGAGGTTGAAAATTCAACGATTTCGTTGAAAATTTTATAATTTCAGGAATTTTATAATTCGAATATTCGAATTATCCTTTCCGTTCAATTTTTGTTATTTTAAATTTAAACACTAATTACGAAATACTCATTGCAAATTTTTTTTTGAATTCCTTTTATCAAAACATTTAATTATTGTATTTTTAATAGATAAATAATATTGATTATAAAACAATTTGCAATTGTTTAAATTTGGGAATTTTACAGTGTCGGATATTTTGTAATCTAGCATTTTTCTTTTAGGAATTTTATTGTTAAAACATTTTTAAACTTGGAAAATTCATAAAATGTTCGGAAATGTTCTACTTCTGGATTTTTATATTCAATAATTAATTTATAAACAATTATAATTCATTAATTAAATCAAATTTATTCAACACATTTTTTTCAATATAGATATAAAAAAAATTATTTTTAATTTTTTTAAAATAAATTTATAAATTTTTTATGTTTTGAAATTTTTTACACGATAGACGTTGAGTGTCTGAACACTAACCAGGTGACCTATTAAAAATTAGCCTTGACTTTAAGAGGCGATAGCGCCGCACAGAATATAGATAAAAAAAATTATTACTTCAAAAACCATTCAATTTTTGTATTGCCTAATAGCTCAAAAAAGATAAATTTTCAGGATAAAAAATGAATTTTGAACAGAAAAATGAATTTTCTACCAGTTTAATTTTTAAATTAAAAAAAAAACGAATTTTCAAACAAAGATATGAATTCTCCACAAAATAGTGAATTTTTTCACCCGACACTATGAATTTTGATCAAAAAAGTTGATTTTTCACTCAATAGTTAATGTTTTAAATTA
Source organism: Andricus quercusramuli (assembly GCA_932178445.1). Lineage (NCBI taxonomy): Eukaryota > Metazoa > Arthropoda > Insecta > Hymenoptera > Cynipidae > Andricus > Andricus quercusramuli. The sequence continues at coordinate 21,135 of CAKNXH010059601.1, read as the reverse complement.
TTAATTTTATTTTTTAACCAAAAAGGTGAATTTTCAACTAAAAATATAAATCTTCAACCAAATAGTTATATTTTCAGTTAATAAAAAAGGTTCAATTTTTCTACTCTAAATTAGAAAATAATTGAAACTCCACGTTTGGAAGAGATTGAGAATTTTTTATTTACAACTTCATACATTTTTGTAAATTTTTAATTTTCGTATGCATCATAATTTCAAAATAATGAAAATCTTTTCGAAACTTTTTAATAACTGGACGGGATCAGGAAAAAGATTGGAAGATAGTAAAATCTGCTTTATGATGTATCAAATCCATTTATTTCTTTGATTCTAAAGTACAATTTTTTCAAATTATGGTTATTGTTATTACTATCCTATTTTTAAAAACCCCGGTGAAATAGAGGCCTATACAGGGATCTATGAAAATTTTACTTCACTAATATGGGCTTAGAGTCACTGTATGAACTTGGTCACATCCAGTGAAAACTCTGCGGCTGCATCCGACATTATTCAAAGTACTCGCATTTGCCTGGATGTTTGGCCAGGGGAGAGGAAAACTGCAGAAAACCATCTCCCAAGTACAGCCGGTTTTCTCTCGAGTTTGTAAGTAGCCATTCGACGATGTATAATCTAGATCATCGATCAGACACAATCCTCCTCGGTGTCAAACCTCCCGCACGACAATAATTAAACGCAGCGAATAAAAAACTTGGTCATACATCGCAGACGGTCACCCATCCGAGTGCTCTCCGCGCTCGAAATGAATTAACATCCGCGACTCCTTCCGAGTCCAGATTCACTGTGCAGCTAATGCCTTCGGTTAAAATTATGGTTATTTATTATAATTAAGTTTAGTTACTAATTTAGTTACTGTAATAAGGTTCAAATTATATTATGCTGGAATTTTTTGGCCCCATTGTATATTATATTGTTTTAGCTTATCTGCAGATAGTACAACAAAACGGTCTGAACCGTGTTTGTCAGGGAATACCTCATGTGCAGTTTTATCATCTCCCAGATACATTTGACGAATATACCTCTGGCCGTCTATTGCAGCGACGCATTCATTGCCGTTAATTGTTTGCAGTACATCAGTTTTTCCCAAATAACCCTGTAGAGCTTGATAACCTGTGTGTGCATCGAATCGAAGATCTACATCTTTAGGAAGATCAACAGTTGCTTTATGAAGGAGTTTTGCATTGAATAACGGTCCATTAGCTGAAGAACCTAATTCTGTAAGCAAAAAGAGAAATAGATGAATATAGTTAACCAAAGGCTGACATACCCAACTTGGGGAAATTCCCTGTGGGAAAAATTGTTCCGCGTCCACCTCTCTCTCTCCTAGAGAGAGGGAGAGGTTGTAGACGCATGCGCGTGGTTGACGCATGCGCGTGGTAGACACATGCGCGTGGTTGACGCGTACGTCACAGAGGACAGATTCTCGCAAGCGTCTACCACCACTCCCGCTCAATATGAGAAAGAGAGATGTACGCGGAACATGTGTTCCCGGAGGAAATTTCCCCGAGTTGGGCATGTCTGCCTTAAGCTGGGCGCACAAGAAAATCCGTTGCAGTGCGCTGGAGATGTCTCAAGGACGTGCCGTCCGCGCGACACATAGCGCCAACCAATCGCGTGCAACCTGCCGTGCTGCGACGGTCCGTGGCAGCACTTACTCAAGTGCGTTGCGAACTAGTGTAAGTAGCGACATGCTTGTGTTCGTCACCTTTCGGACTGCAGCAGCACGACAGGTTGCACGCGATTGGTTGGCGTTATGAGTTCGTGCGCGGACGGCACGTCCGTGAGACGTGTCCAGCGCACTGCAACGGATTTTCTTGTGCACCTTTAAGGGGATTAAAAAGACTCGGGTTTCCGTCACATACATAATACGTCTACGAGGATGCATTGATTAATGTAATATTTCAACCACATAATCTGAAGGCAATTTTACTCATGGTAGCAAAGCGATTTTTTCGAAAAATGTTCTTATTGCTGTTTTTTTTTGCAATCGAAAATTGTGGGTACTTTTGTTGAAAAAAAACACGTGATTTTCAACAGAGCACCAAATTTACAGAGCGATTTACCAAAAAGATAACTTCCTTACTGGCACAAAGGAGGATATTATATTACATACTTTCAAAAAATTATTATTATATTTCATTATTATTATTATTTTTCTTTTTGAAGATTTTGTACGAAATGAAACTGGACCGGGCCTGCAGCCCGGCATACAATGTTAGCTGGCGCGTTGTATTTTACAGGCGCTAAAAGACACTCAATTTCCAATTTAAAAAAAGCAATCAGACCTTTTTTTGAAAAAATCGCTTTGCTTCATCGAGTAAAATTGTCTTTATATTATGTGGTGAAAATATTACATTGAATAATGCATCCTCGTAGATTTATTATGTATGCAGCAAAAACCCATGTAATTTTAACCCCCTTAAGGAAATGTATGTTTTTTCTAATGAGACAATTACACGGTTTTCTGGAAACATACTTCTCTTGTTTTGAAAATTAATCTTTTATGGTTGATTAGTTCAATTAGTTGATAAATAATTAAACTATTTTCCGTAAAATTCATTTTATTGTTGCAGATTTATAATTTGATTTGAAAATCACTTTGTTTGAAAATTGACCAGTTTGGTTGAAAACTCGTTTTGTTCGGTAAAAATTATGACTTGTTTTTTGATTTAAAAGTTTACTAATTCAGTTGGAGATTCCTTAATTGTAGTGAAAAATGCATTGACTTTTTTGAAAATTCATCCTTTGGTAAAAAAATTAATGTCATTGGTTGAAAAATGAACTATTCCAGTTCAAGATTCACCATTTTAGTTGAAAATTCATCTTTTTCGTTGAAAGCTAAACTGTTTTATTGGAAATTATTTTTTTTTGTGAAAATTAATTTTTTTAACTGAAAATTAACCTATTTTGTTTAGAATTAATTTTTTTAGTTGAAAATTCAACTCATATAGTTGAATATTCCATAATTTTAGTTGAAAATTCATCTCTTCAGGTAAAAAATTATTGCTTTGACTCAAAATTCAACTATTCAATTCTTGGTTGAAATTTCAACTATTCCAGTTGAAAATTCCTCTTTTCGTGAAAAATTATTCTGATTGGTTAAGAAGTCACCATTTTAGTGGAAAATTCACCTTTTTCGTTGAAAATTGAACTGTTTCGTTGAAAAAATTTTTTTTTTCTGAAAACCAATTTTCTTAACTGAAAATTTACCTGTGTTGTTGAACATTTTTTTTCAAAATAATTTTTTCAGTTGTAAATTTATCTAATACAGTTAAGATTTCATTTCTTTTGCTAAAAATTAATTTTCTTTGACCGAAAATTTAACTATTCAATTTTTGGTTTCAAATTTAACTATTCAATTTTTGTTGAAAATTAACTATTCAATTTTTGGTTAAAAATTCAACTATTCCAGTTTAAAATTCATTATCTTAGTTAAAAATTGTTCGCATTGGTTGAAAATTAAAGTATTTTTTTGAAAATTTGTCGAAATTTTTTTATTTATTAAAAATGTAACTAATTCAGTTGAATATTCCATAATTTCGATGATAAATGAATTTTTTAAATTGGAAATTCCTCTTTTTGTAGAAAATTAATAATAATTACCAATAGAATTGAAGAAAACCGTCAGAGTGAAGGTCAGAGCACCAAAAAAAATGTTCATCGTCTGTAAATGGAGAATACTGTTTTATAATATTTATTTGTTTTTAATGTAATAAATATAATTTTCCTAAGATTCTTGAGAAAATTCAAAATATTTTCTTAAGATTTCAGATAGGCTACATCAAAATTCCAACAAAAAAGTTAATTTCCAACAAAATAGTTGTCATTTTTTATATTTAAAATTATTTATAAAATCAAGAAAACTCTTTCCAAATTAAAAAAATTGGCTGAAAATCTTTCAAATTTGTCCACGAATCTCAAGAAAAATTTTTATTTTCATGGTACCTTTCAAAATTTCTATAAAGCTTCAAGAGTTTTTTTTTCTTCAGAAGCTTACTTTTTTAAATAACAAAAATTGTAATGATAAGAATTATTCTGTTTTTAATTTTATTAAATTCTTAAAAAAATTTTAATGTTTTTTGGAATTTTTCAATATTTCTAAGTATTTTTCAAAATGATTCGAATTTTTCCCAAAATTAAAAAAAAAACAGTAGAAATTATACAAATTGTGTCCTTGAAAGATTCTTTAAAACATTTTTAAAAATGATTTGAAACATTATTTTTTATGTGTGAAAAAAAATCATTCGAATTTTTCTGAAAATTATTTCCGATTTCTGCAAAATGAACAAAAAATCTTTTCAAGTCTCCACGATTCTTTTTTGACAGTTTAAGAATCTTTTCAAATATTTGGAAAAATTTGTTGGGTGGTTTCGTAAAACTAATTTTTCAAAATAGAATATCATACAATATTTTGTAAGAATTAAAAGCAATGATACTATTTTGATTCCTTTCAAATTCCTCAAATTGTTTCAAAATTTTATTTCAAAATCTTCAAAAATCTAAAATTTATTTACAATTTTTGGAAAGCTTTTCAAGATTTAAATTATTTTTATAATTTTTTTGAAACTTACAAATATTTTTTAAATAATCTTCTACAATTAAAAGAATCTTTGAAAAATCTGCCATATTTTTTAATTATTTGTTAATTGTCTCTTTAATGTAATTTTTCAAAATAAAAAATCATTCGAAGTTTTAGAAAAAATCTTTATGAAAATGATGGATAAACATTTGGAAATATAATGTTGTATACACATTCTTAATCTATTAATAGAATTAATTTATTTAACATATTATTATTGTAATGCAAATTATGGTAATTTTTACTATATTCTGATATTTCAAATCAGGAAAATACAAAGTTTTTTGTAAAAAATGTTAAAAATGTGCATTTGAATAATTTTGAATAGGATATAAATATACTGTAAAAAAATGATTTTTATACTGCAAATAAAAATGATTTTTAGGTTATAGATTTATCAATACACTTACAAGTTGGTTCAGGAATAATCGTCAAAATTAGTGTAACTAATGAATATTCATGAAAAATTTTCGGTGCCTATATACTAGTCGCTATCTTATCAGGTCATCCAAGTTGCTGTGCTCTTTTTCTAGTTTGTAAAGTCATGAGATAAATATTTTCGTTTAGTTGAAGCTTCACCCATTCTAGGACAAGAACGGAAAATATTTTTAGAAACGAGCGAAAAATATTGTCATCTTGTAAATCGGTTAAATCGTGCATCCTGGTTCCTGGTGTGTAACCTCAACCTACACAAGGTATTTACAAACCATTGCTCGAAAATGGATCATTAAAAAAAAATCCGCAATTAATCTATTTAAGCCTAATTTATACATTAGGCCTTCTAAATTGTTATGAACTTTTTCTAATTTGTAAAGTCATGGCAAAAATATTTTCGTTTATTTGAAGGTGTAGACATTTAAGAACAAGGTTGAAAAACATTCTTAGAAATGAGCGAAAAATATTGTCACCATTTAATTCGGATACATCA
>CAKNXH010059601.1:0-15603 GCA_932178445.1 Andricus quercusramuli | reverse complement strand
TTTTGAATTGAATTGTTTAATTTTAACTCTTATCTTATGACATTTTAAAATTTTGTACGGATCTAATAATAAATTATTCAATATTAAATTAATTCAAAATTGTTTAACTTTCAAAATTAAATTTTGAAATCTTCAATTTTAAAGAGCGCTGAATTACCGAAATTAACCCGAAGTATTGTTAAATTATTTACAAAAATTTTTTAGCATTAAAAAATTCTTTAATACCTAAAAAAATATCAATTAAAATTGTGTCTCCCGTTTATTTAAATGTTTCATTTTTTTAATTAACCAAATTTAACGATTTTGAATACTTTGAATACTTCTTTTGAATACTAATTTTGAATAGTTTAATCGTTGAAAATTTATCTTCTTCTTTGAGAATCCAGAACATTTTTTTTGTTTGAAAATTTTCGAAAATTCTTCCGTTTCGATTTAAACTTCATCTTTTATGGTGTAAAAGTTATAGAAAATTTTGTGAAAATGGAAAAAATTGAAAATTCAGTTTTTGTGTTGAAAATTCAACTTTTTTGTTGAAAATTCTTCCGGTTTGGTTTGAACTTCATCTTTTATGGTGTAAACGTTATAGAAAATTTTTTAAAATTTCAGTTTTTGTGTTGAAGTTTCAACTTTTTGGTCGAAAATTCTTCTGGTTCGATTTAAACTTCATCTTTTATGGTGTAAAAGTTATAGAAAATTTTTTGAAAATTAAAAAAATTAAAAATTTAGTTTTTGTGTTGAAAATTCAACTTTTTGGTTCGAAATTCTTTTGATTCGATTTAAAATTCATTCATTTTTTTGAATATTCAGTTTTTGTGTTTAAGATTCCATTTTTTTTTTTAAATTCTTCTGGTTCGATTTAAAATCCATCTTTTATGGTGTAAAGTTACTGAAAAATATTTGAAAATTGAAAATTCAGTTTTTGTGTTGAAAATTCAATTTTTTTTTTTAATTTCTTCCGCTTTGATTTAAACTTCATGTTTTATGGTGTGAAAGTAATAGAAAAATTTTTTGAAAATTGAAAAAATTTGAAATTCAGTTTTTGTGTTGAAAATTCAACTTTTTTGTTCGAAATTCTTTCGGTTCAATTTAAAATTCATCTTTTGTGTTGTAAAAGTTATAGAACATTTTTTGAAAATTTAAAAAATTTAAAATTCAGTTTTTGTGTTGAAAATTCAACTTTTTGGTTCGAAATTCTTCCGGTTCAAATTAATCTTTATATTTTATGGTGCAAGGGTTATAGAAATTTTTTTCTAATTTTTGTTGCCTTCAACAATTATTTGATAAATTAATAATTACAAAAAGTCTTGAATTGCAATACATCCGAAATTTGTTAAAATTTTTTCTCAAATTTTTTAGTTTTCAGTTCTCAACTCACGACATTGTTAAATTTTGTACGCTCTAAATTACAAATTATTAAATATTTAAAAAAATTTTGAAAACTAAAATTCGCAATTGTTCAATTCCAAATAAATATTGAAAACTTTGAAATCTAAATATAAGTAAAATGTTGAATATCAGCTCTTCCTAGTACAAATCTGTCGGTTAGGACACATTTACTTGTTCAAGGCTTCTCATTCGATCACCAAAGTTAAGCAGCGCTTGGCGCGGCTTATATTCGGATGGGTGCCACCGCCCTAGACGAGGTCTTTTTATCAGTCTCAACCTAATACTAATCCATAAAAACCTAATTTTCACGTACAAGAATAAAATATCTTAGAAAAAAAAACTTTTTTGGACCCTATATTATCACTGTCTTGATTGGGCGTGATAAATGCCGTAATGTGGTCACGAATGAGGGAGAAAAAAAAATACTGAAAAAAAAAGAAAAGTGAGGTAGAGAAAAATAATGGGGATGAAAGGGTTGGCTGGATGAGGGCCAGAATTTAACAACCCTCGAACCTCTTCGTCTTCCGCAAAACCACCCCCGCCTTCGTGTGTGATATTTATCTACGAATTTTTCCTTTTTCACTTTTCTCATTTTTCCTTTTTCACTTTTCTCTCGGCTTTTCCACGTGAAGAAGCGGCTTTTTCCTTCGATTTTCTTCTCTCAGGATGAGAACTCGATATTTATTCAGTCATGTATCAAAGGGATCTTAGAAAATATATAAAGTTTTATCGTAAATTTGAGGATATTCTTTGCCAGGAAGTATGTTTCGCGAACTTTGAGAAAAGTCGAAATGAAATAGCTAGTATCATTTTCTCTATTTTTTATTGTATTAAAAAATATTGCGAATGCTTATTAACGAAAAAAAAAAATTATCTTTATTAACTCCGGTCGGAATCGAACCCACGCCACGTATACTGATTGCCGGTCAACCCACGCACAGTGGAAAAATGAATTTTTTGGTTCAACATAACGTACAGTCCACAGATGTTGACCGATTGGGACGAAACAAATTACTTTTTTTTCATAAATAAACAAATATCAACTAATTGAATTGCGTTTTGGAAAATTCGTTTATTTCGCTTGAAAATTCAACAGTTGGTTAGGAAATTAATCTATTTGGTTGAAAATGTAATTATATTGTTAGAAAATCGTCTTTTATTAAAAATTAATTTTTTTTGCAAATTTAACTGTTCCACTTGTGGTTGGAAATTGATCCTTTATAAATTGAAAATTTAACTATTTTGTAAAAAATTCATGTATTTTGTTAAAAATTGGTCTATTTCGGTAAAAAATAGTATTTTTTTCAGTTATATTCAACTGTTTGAAAATTCTTTTTTTTTTAATTAGTTTCTTAAACTGAAAATTGAATAATTCCATTTTTGGATTGCAAATTCATGTATTTTATTAGTTTTTAGTTTATTTCAACTGATTGAAATTTAGTTTATTTTGGTTTGTTAAAAATTAATTTTATAAACTGAAAATAAATAAATTCCATTTTTGGTTGGAAAATCTTCTTTTTTTTTGTTTGTTGAAAATTCAACTGTTCCGTGAAAAATTGATATTTTTGATCAATAATTAATTTTCTTCTTGAAAATTCTTCTTTTCCGGTTTGCAGTCAACTATTTTATAAAATATTCGTCTTTTTAATTAAAAACTAAAATTTTTTGTTGAAACGTAATTTTTAAAACTAAAAATTTAATTATTTCATTTTTGTTTAAAAACTTATATTTTTTCATTGAAAATTCAACTATTGGACCCAAAATTCATGTATTTTGTTAAAAATTCTTCTATTTGAATAGAAAATATTCTCCTTTTTTAGTTGGATTCAACTTGTTAAAAATGAGTTTTTTTTGGGTTTATTAAAAATTAGTTTTTTTAAATAAAAATTTAACGATTTTATTTTTCGTTAACAATTTATCTTCTTCCTTTTTTTTGAGAATTCAACTATTTCGTGAAAAAATCATATTTCTCGGGTTGAAAATTAATTTTCTTGTTGAAAATGATCCTTTTCCGGTTTAATGAAATATTTGATTTTTTATCTTGAAAATCAAACTATTTTGTTGAAATGTAATTTTTAATTGAAAATTGAACTGTTGGATTGAAAATTCCTGTATTTTTTTGAAAATTCGTCTATCTGGGTAGAAAATATTCTTGCTTTTTAATTGAATTCAACTGGTTGAAATTTTTTTATTCGGTTTGTTGAAAATTAGTTTTTTAAACTCAAAATTGAAGGTTTCCATTTTTGGTTAAAAATTGATCTTATTCATTTTTTTTGAAAATTCAACTATTTCGTGAAAAATTCATAGTTCTCGATTTGAAAATCAATTTTCTTGTTGAAAATTCTCCTTTTCCGGTTTTATAAAATATTCGATTTTTCATCTTGAAAACTTAACAATTTTGTTTACATGTAATTTTTTAAACTAAAAATTCAATTATTTAATTTTTCTTTGAAAACTGATCTTTTTATTTTGAAAATTCAACTATTGGATTAAAAATTCATGTATTTTATCAAAAATTTATTTATTTGTGCAGAAAATATTTTTCTTTTTTAGTTGAATTCAACTGGTTGAGAATTAGTTTTTTTTCTTTATTAAATTCAGTTTTTTAAACTAAAAATTACACAATTCCATTTTTTGTGGGAAAATCTTTCTTGTTTTTTTGTTTGTTAAAAATTCAACTGTTTCGTGAAAAATTCATATTTCACGATTAAAAATTAATTTTCTTGTTGAAAATTCTTTTCTGATTTGAACGTCAACTTTTTTACAAAATATTTTTCTTTTTAGCTTGAAAACTTAACTATTTTGTCGAAACGTAATTTTTTAAACTAAAAATCTAATTATTGAATTTTTCTTTGAAAACTGATCTTTTTATTTTGAAAATTCAACTGTTGGATTCAAAATTCAATTATTTTTTTGAAGATTCGTTTGTAAAAAAATAATCATTTCCGAAAGATCTAAACTTCTTATTATTTATTTTTTATTTATATTATTATTAATATTAAAAATATAATATGAAAAAAATAGTGTTGTTGTAAATACTAAGGTTAAATTTATTTCGTCTTTTTGGTTTGAAAATTAAAAAAATCGGTGAAAAATTCAAATATCTGATACAAAATTAATCTGGTTTTTAGAAAATACGTTTTTTTCATTAAAAATCATTTTCTTAATTTAAAAATCTAACTACTTGATTTTTGGTTAACAATCCGTATTTTTTAAATTCAACTAAACATTTTTGGAAACCCCCCTAAAAAATATAAACTATAAATTAATCGAATAAAATTCTAAAGAAGATCATGTCCATGCTTCAAACAATTTATTTGAAAATTCATATACCTTGCGGAATATTGTTTTTTTGTAGAAAATTTTTCTTTCTATTTGAAAATTCGACTATTTGGTTAAAAATATATTTTCTTAAAAATCCATCTTTCCTGGTGCAAAATTAATCTTTTTATTTGAAAATTCAATTGTTTTGCAAAAAGCTCATCTTTTTTGTTAAAAATGCTTTTATTTGCTGATCAATCTCTCTAGCAATCATCCCAGGTGAAGAGCTTCAGGAGGCTAATATTGGAATAAATTTTTAAAGATAAAATTAATTTGGATTTTATATTAATTTCATTTAACAAAATATATTCACAAGTCCCCTATTTTCCAAAAAAATTCCCTTCTTTTAGGATAATTTTGCGGAATGAAATATAAATATCGTTCTTGAACTTTGCTTAACTAGAGGGTGACTTTTAGAGTCACCTTGTAGAGAGGTCAAACGTCGCGACGTTTCGCGTCGGTCTGTTCTTTGTCGCCCTGGAGTCGATCGATGGTCCCAGATCTGCCGTTTGGTGGCTGGTACATGCATTTCCGGTTGGTGGATTGTGGATAAAGACCATAGGAATACATGACCGGATCGGTGTAGTCTTAACGGGTGACTGGAAAGTGCTCTCGTCAATAACGATATACAGGCCAGCATGTCAGAGTCGGACCATTACGGGAAAGAAAAATCGATCGTCCCAAGGGCGTCGCTCTCCTGTTATTTGTACCATAGCACATGTGACGTGGAACGAAGAAATATTTTGTCTAAAAAAAAAAAAAAAAAAAAAGAACGGCCTTAGGACCGAAAATTCGATTTTCCGGGTCTCACACCCACGACGGGCCAACAGCACGCAGTTTTCCAAACGGTCACCCATCCAGGTACTCACCGCGCCCAACACGGTGGTATCTTTTCGGTCCTAAGACAGCTTTCTCCGCTCTTAAAACAGAATATATTTTTCATAGAAATAATTTAACTTTTCAGCAGGAGAGATAAATTTTCAATGAGACAAATGTAGTTTAAACAAAATAGTTGAAATTTGAGCCGAATAAGATGAATTCAACTAAAAACGATGAATTATAAACAAAATAGTTTGATTGTTAACTAAAACAAATTCATTTATAGGCAACAACAACAAAAAACAAATTTTTAATGAAATAATTGAATTTTCAACCAGAGAGATAAACTTGAAAAAAAAGGAATTTTTCAAAAAGTAATTCAGCTTTTAACCCAAAAAGAAGAATTTTAAATAAAACAGTTTAATTTTCTAGCAAAAACAAAACTAATTTTTTCTTTCTTTAGAAATTTTACCCTTTTTGGTTTGCAACTGTCTTGTTGAAAATTAATATTTTTCCGTTGAAAAATGAAATTTTTTGTTTAAAATTCAACATTTTTGTAGAAAATTCGTCTTTATGGGAAAAAAATAATTTTTTGTTAACAACGCAACTGTTGGGTTAAAAATTAACCTCTTTTAGTTAAGTTTAAGGAAAGTTATTCTTTTCAGGTTGAAAATTCAACTCCTTGGTTGGAAGTTGAACTATTTTCTTAAAAGTTCATTTTTTTTGTTTCAAAATTTGACTATTTCACTAAAAACTAACTTGTTTTGATTGAGAATTCAACTATTTTGTTAAAAATTCCTCATTTCTGTTTGAGTTGAACTATTTTTTAATAAAAATTAAATTTCTTGTTGGTTGAAATGTCAACTATTATATTTTTCGTTAAAAAATTCTTTTTTTTTTTAAATTGAAAATTAATTTTTTTTTTTTTTTGACTGCTTGACTGAAAATTAACTTGCATTGGTTGAAATATCAAATATTTTGTCTAAAATTCGTCGATTCTGGTTGAATTCAACAGTTTTTAAATTAAAATTAAATATTTTCTTATTTGAAAAACCAATTATTATATTTTTCGTTGAATTGTTTTTTTCAATTGAAAATTCGTCTTTTTGGTTTAAAATTTGACTACTGGACTACAAATTAACTTGTTTTGGTTGATAATGAAAATCAAATTTTGTTAATAAAATAATATTTTGTTGAAAAATAAATAATTTTGTTTAAAAGTCGTCCTTTTGGTAAAAAATTCAATTTTTGGTGAAAATTCGTTTTTTTGGATTGAAAATCAAACTTTTTTTGTAAAAAATTTACGTATTTGGTTGAAAATTTTTTTTTTTTTTAAAGTTAGTTTTTAACAAAAAATAACGACTTTTTAACCAAGAAGATGGATTTTCAATGAAAAAAGGCGATTTTGAAATAAAAATATCATAGTTGATATTTCAATGAAAAATATTTCATTTAAATCAAAAACAGTTGAATTCAACCTAAAAGGATAAATTTTCAACAATATACGTAAATTTTTTACAAAAAAAGTTTGGTTTTCAATAAAAAAAAAACTATTTTTCACCAAAAAATTGAATTTTTTACCAAATTACGAATTTTAAACAAAATTATTTATTTTTCAACAAAATATTATTTTATTAGCAAAATTTTTATTTTTGTTATCAACCAATTAAGTTAATTTTTAGTTCAGTAGTCAAATTTTAAACCAAAAAGACGGATTTTCAATTGAAAAAAAAATGTCAACGAAAATATAATAATTGGTTTTTCAACTAACAAAATATTTAATTTTTATTTAAACACAGTTGAATTTAACCAGAATCGACGAATTTCAGACAAAACATTTGATATTTCAACCAAATAAAGTTAATTTTCAGTCAAGCAGTGAAATTTAAAGAAAAAATGAATTTTCAATTTAAAAAAAAAAAGAATTTTTAACGAAAAATATAATAATTGATATTTCAACCAACAAGAAATTTAATTTTCATTTAAAAATAGTTCGATTCAAACAGAAACGAGGAATTTTCAACAAAATAGTTGAATCCTCAATCAAAACAAGTTAGTTTTTAGTCAAACTTTCAAATTTTCAAACAAAAAGAAATGAACTTTTAAAAAAATAGTTCAAATTCCAACCAAGGAGTTGAATTTTCAACCTGAAAAGAATAACTTTCAACGAAAAATGTAACTGCTATTTAAAAAAAAAATTAATAAAAAAAAACAGTTTGATTTAACTAACAACAAATAATATTCAACGAAATATTTGAATCCTTAACGGAAAAAGATTAATTTTTAATCAGACAGTTGCAAACCAAAAGAGGAAAAATTTCTATAGAAAGAAAAAATTAGTTTTTTTTTTATAGAAAATTCACCTCTTTTATTGAAAATTCTTCTTTATGGGTAAAAAATTCGTCTGTTTTGTTAATAACTAATTTTTCTTGCAAATTTAATTAAATTCTTCTCTTTTGGTGGAATTGACCTGTTTTTTATTTAAAAATGAAATCTTTTGTGGTTAACGTATCAACTATTAGAATTTCATTTGAAAAATAATTTTTTTTTTTTTAAATTCAACTCCTTGGTTAAAAGCTGAACTACTTTGTAAAAAATTATTTTTTTTTAAGTTTATCTCTCTGGCTGAAAATTCAATTATTTTATTAAAAATTTATTTATTCTTGTTTTTGTCTACAAATGAATTTGTTTTAGTTTAAATTAAACTATTTTGTTTAAAATTCATCGTTTTTGGTTGAATTCATCTTATTAGGCCCAAAACTCAACTATTTGGTCATTTTGTCAATTTTTTACAAAGATTTTGCTAAAATAGTAAAAATTTTAATATTTTCATAAAATTTGAATAAAACCTAACATAATAAAATTTTTGCTATAGATACGTATTTACAATGTTTGTCTTGCCGATACGCGTAACGAGCGAAAGTAGGTTGACGTATGGAGTGTCTGATCGGACATGCTGTTACTACTTAAATTATCATCTCAGTAGTTACGGCTGTCCGTATCAGCCACTTTAGACAGCCTTCATTTTCAAGCCAGTTTACATTTTTCGTCGATCTTGTTGGAACCAAATTTTAGATTATTATTTATTTTTCTATTATATACTTTTCCATTTACAATATACATATTTTCGATAATAACTGATAACGTGGACAGTAACGAGAGTGGTGATTTGCGTTTTTATTGTCGCAGATGGTCGTTATGGTCGTTATGTTATCGTCAGCCATGACGATTTATTGCTATGAAAATAGAAGCAATCGATATATTCTTGATAAATTTCGAACTTTGTCGCTGATTCTTGTTTGGTTGAAAATTCTGCTATTTCATTGAAAATTTAATTATTTTGCTGAAAATTCAACTATTTTGTTCGAAAGTAATCATTTTGGTAAAAAAAAAACTAATTGGTTTAAAGTTGAATTTTTTTCCTCAAAATTTATTTTTTGTTTAAAGATTTATGTCTTCTTTTATTTTATTGAAAACTTATTTCAATTTTGGTTGAAAATTATTTTTTTTTTGCCTTCAATTGATCTCTTCCATTTTTGGTTGACTTTTTTGGATTATTAATTATAGTATATAATTAATATATTAATATAATTAATAATTAATTATATTAATTACCTTCCTGGATCAAAATTCATGTATTTTGTTAAAAATTCCTCTTTTTCGATTGAAAATTAATCTTCTGGAGAAAATCATATTTTTGGTTGAAAATTCAACTATTTGTTTCAAATTTGAACTCGTATGTTAAAAAGTCTATTATATTTTTGGTTTAAAATTCATTATTTATCATTGAAAATTTTATTATTTGGATGAAAATTATTTTATTCAAAATGAAAAAATATTGTTAGAAAATTATTTTTTATATTTAAAAATTTTTTGGTTTGAAAATTCATATCTTTTGGTAAAAATGTCATCCTTTTTGGTAGAAAAGGTGATTTTTTGTTTGAAAATTCAACTATTTGGTTCAAATTTGAACTCTGACATTAAATTTTTTTTTTATAATTAATTTTTTTTAATGAAAATGTAAGTATTCTATTTTTCGTGAAAATCTTTTTTTTTTTTTGGTTAAAAATCAAACTATTTTTGTTTGAAAGTTACTTCTTTTTGGTTAAAAAGTCCACTACTATATTTTTGAATTAAAATTCATTATTTTTCATTGAAAATTTTATCATTATTTTATATAGTGTTAGAAAATTATTTTTTATATTTAAATGTTTCTTTTTCGAAAATTCATATCTTTTGGTAAAAATTTCATCCTTTTTGGTACAAAAGGAGAATTTTTGGTTGAAAATTGATCTATTTTGTTCAAAAATGTAACTAACTTGTTGAAAATTTATTTTTTGGTTAAAGATTATTTTTTTTACCTTAAATTTAACTTTTTCATTTTTGGTTGACTTTTTTGGATTATTAATTATAATATATAATTAATACATTAATATAATTAATAATTAATTATAATAATTGCATTTTCGGATCAAAATTCATGTATTTTGTTAAAAATTCCTCTTTTTCGATTGAAAATTAATATTCTGGAGAAAATCATATTTTTGGTTGAAAATTCAACTATTTCGTTCAAATTTAAACTCTTATGTTAAACATTGTTTTTTTTTGAGAATTAATTTTTTCAACTGAAAATGTAGGCATTCCATTTTTCGTGAAATTTTTTGTTGTTATTAAAAATCAAACAATTTTTTTTTTTAAAGTTACTTCGTTTTAGGTAAAAAGTCTACTATTTTTTTTTTGGTTGAGAATTCATTATTTTTCATTGAAAATTTTATTATTTGGATGGAAATTATTTTATTTAAAATATTGTTATAAAATTATTTTTTATATTTAAATATTTTTTGGTAGAAAAGGAGGATTTTTGTTTGAAAATTCTACTATTTGGTTCAAATTTGAATTCTTATGTCAAATTTTTTTTGGAATTAATTTTTTTTAACTGAAAATGTAAGTATTCCATTTTTCGTGAAAATCTTTTTTTTGTTTTGTTAAAAATCAAACTATTTTTGTTTGAAAGTTAATTCTTTTTTGTTAAAAAGTCCACTATTATATTTTTGGTTTAGAATTCATTATTTTTCACTGAAAATCTAATTATTTTTATGGAAATTATTTTATTTAAAATAGTGTTAGAAAATTATTTTTTATATTAAAAATTTTTTTTTTTTGAAAATTTAATTTTTTTGTCGAAATTAAAATCTTAATTGTTGAGAATGTCGAATTTTTGGTTGTAAATTGATCTATTTTTTTTAAAAATGTAACTAACTTGTTGAAAATTTATTTTTTGGTTGAAGATTTTTTTTTACCTTAAATTTAACGTTTCCATTTTTGGCTGACTTTTTTGGATTATTCATTATAATATATAATTAATATATTAATATAATTAATAATTAATTATTAGAATTACCTTTTCGGATCAAAATTCATGTATTTTTTAAAAAATTCGTCTTTTTCGATTGAAAATTAATCTTCTGCAGAAAATCGTATTTTGCCTGAAAATTCAACTATTTGATTCAAATTTGAACTCGTATGTTAAAAATTATTATTATTTTTTTTTGAGAATTAATTTTTTCAACTGAAAATGTAAGCATTCCATTTTTCGTGAAATTTTTTGTTGTTGTTAAAAATCAAAAATTTTTTTTTTTTAAGTTACTTCGTTTTAGTTGAAAAGTCCACTATTACGTTTTTGGTTGAGAATTCATTATTCTTCATTGAAAATTTTATTATTTGAATGGAAATTATTTTATTCAAAATGCAAAAATATTGTTAGAAAATTATTTTTTATATTTAAATATTTTTTTATTTGAAAATTCATATCTTTTGGTAAAAATTTCATCCTTTTTGGCAGAAAAGGAGAATTTTTGTTTGAAAATTCAACTATTTGATTCAAATTTGAACTCTTATGTTAATTTTTTTTCTAGAATTAACTTTTTTTAACTAAGAACGTAAGTATTCCTTTTTTCGTAAAAATCTTTTTTTTTATTGTTAAAAATCAAACTATTTTTGTTTGAAAGTTACTTCTTTTTAGTTAAAAAGTCCACTATTATATTTTTGGTTGAGAATTGATTATTTTTCATTGAAAATTTTATTATTTGGATGGAAATTATTTTATTTAAAATATTGTTAGAAAATTATTTTTTATATTTTAATGTTTTTTTTTCGAAAATTCATATCTTTTGGTAAAAATTTCATCCTTTTTGGTACAAAAGGCGAATTTTTGGTACATGAATTTGGAAGCAAATAGTTAAATCTTCAACTAGAAAAGATACATTTTAACCAAAATATATGAATTCGGTTTTATTTTCAAAATTCTTGTTTTGAAGTGAAATTTTTGAATTTTTATGTATAACTTCCAGATGAACAGTTATTTATTAAGAAAAAATTCGAGGAAGTTCATGAAATATTTATAAATTTTTGAAAGATTCAAAATTAGTTCAAAACTTCAAAAGATTTTAAAAATTTTTTCAAATACAAATTTTTGACGATTTCGAAACAAAATGTTAAAGCTCTTCAAGTAATCTGAAAGGTTTCAAGATAATAAATTTTGTTTCTTAAGATGGTTGGTAAATAAAATGATTTTTTATTTTGAAAAATTAATTTGAACAGAATATTAAAAAAGAGTTTAAAACAAAAATAAATTTTGATAAATAAATAAAAATTGAACTGTGATTAATTTAGACCAAATTCGTGTGAAATTAGGAGATATTCAGAAGTTTTGAAAAAATTGAAAAAAAATAGAAAACTTGAAAAGATTTCAAAAAAATTTTAATAAAAAGTAGACTTTTTGAGATTTCGAACCCGAACTGGAATAACTTAATTTTTTTTTTTTTTTTGAAAAATTAATTTAAAGAGAATATTTAAAAAGATTTCCAAATTTTTTCAGAATTACGAAAAAAAGTAATCTGGAAGATTTTAAAGCAATTTTTTTAATTTTGCAAGATTTATTTACAGTTTTAAGAAGAATTCGAATAATATTAAACGATATTTAGAGGTTTAAAAAAAATCAGATATAATTAAAATTTAAAAAGATCAGTAGATTTCTGAAGGTTTTGGAAATGAAATTTTGAAGCATTTTGAAATTTTTTAAAGTTTTTTATTTTTCAAAAAATAATGTTAAGAGAATATTCAAAAAGATTTCAAAAGCAGTTTTAACTTATAAAGAGAAATCGAACAATTAGTAATTTTTAACAAGTTAAAACAAAAATACTTTAGCTTCTTATCTAAAAACTGTCGAGTTCGAAAAAAATTTTTAATTATTTAATTAAAAATGCTCAAAATTATATAATTTTGGAAAGAATTTTATTTATTAGTTCTCAATGTAGAGCATTGAAAATGATTGCGTGGATTTATTTTTTTTTTAATTTTTGTACTGTTTTTTAATTTCAATAACCCTGAAAAAATTTCGTAGTTTATGAAAAACCCCTGAATTTTTTTTAATCGAATAAAACAGCCTTAAATGTATTATTTAAAAAAAAGCTGTTTTCCCTTTTTCTGTCCAATTTATATTCATTTTAATCAGGCAATAATCAGGCGAGATAATAATTAAAAGAAAAATAAATAAAGAAAAATAGAGAAAAATAGAAATAGTTAAGCGCAGACGAGCGCGGCAACAGCTCGGATGGGTGACCGTTCGGAATTCTCGCTTAGTCATGTTTTTACTGCGTTTAACATTTAACATTCGATTTAACATTCGATGCTATTGAATACTTACATTCAGACTCATCTCTCGGTAACCGGCTGTGCTCAAGATTTTTAGTTTTCTGCAGTTTTCCACTCCTCTGGCCAAATGTTCAGAATTTTTTATTTGAACAGAAAATTACTGATCAGAATGATCAGATTCTTAAGACCAGTTGCCTGTTATGAATTTTTATGATTGATTTTCGAAGGACTTTCATACATTTTTTGTGTTAACGAAAAAATAATTTTAGCTGAATATAAAGAAACATTTTCTGAAGGTAAATAAATAGTGGGAGTCAAAATTTTTATTATTTGGTTGAAAGCTGAATCACTTTGTTCAAAATGTAAAAATTTTCTATGAAAATTATTCTCTTTGTTTAAATATTTTAATTGTTGAAAATTCTTTTATTTGGTTGAGCATTTACCAAATTTGTTCAAAATTAATTTTTTGTTGTTGAAGGTTTATCATTTTGTTTGAAAATTTACCTATTTTTTGAAAATTTGTGTTTTTTTTTTAAATTTAACTATTCCATTTTTGGTTGAAAAATCGTCTTTTGTGGTGGAAGATTTATTTTATTTGGTGGAAAATTCGTCTTTTTGGTTGAAAATTTAACTATGTGGTTCAAAATTCATTTTTTTTATTGAAAATTTATCTTTTTGGTTGAAGATTCAACTACTTTGTTAAAAATTCTTTTTTTTAGTTTAATTCACCTGTTTGAAAATTCGTTTTTTGGTAGAAAATTTATCTTTTATGATAGAAAAGTCATTTTTTTGGTTAAAGATGAACATTTTTGTTGAAGAGACGATTTTTTCTAAAAAATGTAACTGTTTTCTGTTGAATGTTAATCTTCTTGGTGGAAAAAAAAATTTTTATTGAAAATTCATCTCGTTAGTAGAATGTTTAAATCTTAGATGGAAAATTCATTTTTTGAAGATTTATCATTTTAGTTGAAAAGTCATCTCGATGGGTGAAAATTTTACTATTTAGTTAAAAATTCGTCTCTTTTGTTAAAAAAGACTAGCTGATAATTCGTTTTTTTTAAATTAGTTTATTGACTAAAAAAGTTGACTATTCAATTTTTTGTTGAAAATCTATCTCTTTTAGTTGAAAATTCATCTCATAATTTGGAAATTTCAATATTTTATTAAAAATACGTTTTCTTTTTTGTTAAATATTAATTTTGTCTGAAAATTCAACTTTTTCATTTTTGCTCAAGAATTTTCTCTTTTGCAGTTGAAAATTCAACTATTTTATGGAAAATTTATCTTTTTTGTTGAAAATTAAATTCTTTTTTTTTAATTTAATTGAACTGTTAAAAATGCAACTGTTTTTGTTTCGAGTTAAATCTTTTTTCTCGAAAATGTGAGAATTTGGTTGAAAATTCAGTTCTTTTGTTGAAAAATAAAACCACTTGTTCAAAAATCATATTTTCGGTCGAAAATACAAACTTTTTGTTGAAAATTTCTCTTTTTTTCAAAATAAAAAAATTATTTTGTTGAAAATTTCAACTTTTCGGTTAAAAACTAGATTTATTATTTCAGTGAAAATTCATCCCTTTACGTTTTTGATATTATTTCTTTGAAAACGAATTTTTTATCATTGAAAATGTAACTTTTCCATTTTTGGATGAAAATTTATCTTCTTTAGTTTAAAATTAAACTTTTTTTTTGAATTTCATAAATTTTTTTAAATTCACTTTTTTTTAGGTTGAAAATTAAACTGTTTGAACAAAATTTGATTATTTTATTGAAAATTCAACTCTTTGTGAAAATTCATCATTCTTACTATTAATCCATTTCATAGTTTGAAAATTGGAATATTTTTTTGGAAGACTCGTTTCTTTTGTTGAAAATTAATTTTTATTACTGAAAATTCAACTTTTCCCATTTTTTTGTTTGAAAATTTATCTTTCATAGTTGAAAATTCATCTATTTAAAAAACAATGTATCTTATTTGTTGAAAATTAAACTTTTTGTTTCAGAAATAATTTTTTAAAGTGAAAATTCAACTGGTTAAAAAATGTTGAGTTTTTTGTTGAAAATTCAACTCTTTTTTTGAAGATTGAACTATTTTGTCGAAAATTCTGTGTTTCTTTTTTTGTTTCAAATATCGAATATTATTTTCATCGCTGATAATTCATTTTCTTGTTTGAAAATTCAACAATTTTTGTTGTTATTGAAAATTTGACTGTTTTATTAAAAATACAGTTTTTTTGTTGAAAATTCAACTTTTTTGATGAAAATTCTTCCGGTTTGATTGAAAATTCATCTTTTATGGTGTAAAAGTTATGGAAAAATAACTTTTTTTAAAATTTAACTAATTTTTCAAAAATGTGGTTTCATTTTTGGTCGGAAATACATTTTTCACCTGAAAATTCAACTATTCAATTTTCAGGTTAAAAATTT
>CAKNXH010059600.1:19797-55641 GCA_932178445.1 Andricus quercusramuli | reverse complement strand
GGAGCCAGCGGAATATAGTCAACTTCCGTAAATTCCGGACGTAACAACATTACTCCGTGGCCGGACACAATCGACACAGAACGGAGATTTCATTACGGACCACGAGAGGCAGCACGTGCTGGCCACTACCACAATGAACGGCCATGTTTGTGACAACCAGAAGGCGGCCATGTTATAAGCAGTGCTCTGGCGGCCAATGAGGGTCGCGGTGGCCCGTGAGGCGAACCAATTAGCGGCCCAATAAAGAAAAGTTTTTTCTTTATTGGGAATGTTCGAGATGACTGCGAGGTAGGTTGTCATTCTTACTACTAGCCTTTTTATAAATTGTAATGGATTAATCCAGTAAACGGTTGACAAATTTCAAATGACATTTTTGGAGAAGACCCGGAAGTGTTCAGTATTTTGACATGATTTCTTTTAGGTTAGGTTGTATAAAAGCATTTGTCAATGGAATGAAACGGTGTTATCAATGAAATAATACGAAGTTCAACGCATGAAATTGATTTCTCTTTCGCGCTCCGAAGTTCTACTTCCTCTCTCGTGCATGAAGAGTGAGCTGGCCGAACTGCCAGTCGCGACAGGACCGGATCCAACGGCGCTCGGATAGGGTTATCCCTATCTCGCGCCTTTAAAAAAGAATCGACGGGCTTTGCGGGTATTACGCCATTTCCCTTTCGGGGTGGACGTGACACTACCCGATTCAGGTAGTGTTTATAGATGGATAGTTTCTTGTAGTAAATAACTACAAGTGTGGGCTCACCACAGCCACGACACGCCAACAGCACGCAGTTAGTAGTATTCCCAAACGGTCACCAATCCAAGTACTAATCGCGCCCAACACTTCTTAACTTCAGTGATCTAACAAGAACTGGTTTTTTTCAGCGTGGTATGGCCGTTGGCCATATCATGAATATGATAAATAGCCACAAGAACATAACGGATCCTGGTGCCACGCCTTGCATAATATCGAACCAGTCACTCAGTTTCCCATTCACCCTTACACTCGCTTTACAACCTAATATTGTTTTTATTCAAGCATTTCAGTACTAAATACTGTCTACACCAGCAGCCTTACCGTTTTTCAAGTTCTTAATTATATCTCTATCCTCAGTGACAGAGACACACACTTCAAACGCAGTTTTAGCAATGATATTCCGTAACAAAGCCAACGCGCCCTCTATATCTTTATTGCTCCGACGCGCCTCCCAGGTTGCTTTATATATGCGTTCGTTTATCTCATTCTGAAAATCTATTCGCACTTCCGGTTGGTGCAAATTTTCAATCTTGATTCGCGTTTCTATCGTTTTTTTTGTTCTCTTTCTTCTCCATCCCCGTCCTAAGCTTATTTTGAAGACTGGAAGGTAATGACCAGTATTGCATTCAGAGTCCCTCAAGAGTCTTGTATCTTTGACTAGTTCTCTTAGTCCTTCATCCGCAATAACGAAGTCAATTATACTGCTGTTTTTTCTTTGCACCAGGTATACGTGTGGATCATTTTATGACGAAACCAAGTATTCGTGATGAATGGACCCTTTTCCAAACGCCAGGAGGCGTCTTTGACTTCTCTCGAATCGCTATCAACTGGGGCGCAGCACGCTATGATGAATAATCTTCTGATTCCTACCTTCATTCTAGCCCACAACAATCTGGGTGATAAAAAATCATGATCTTTGAGATGCTGTCTTGCTTGTTCATTCATAATTAAACTGACCCCCTGGACCACAATGTGATTCACTACCTACTCCTAACCATATTTCAAAACCGCCTTAACAACCCATTTTCTATGTTTCTACTTTCGCAACCCTTTTTCTTCGTCACCGTGTGTATGCATTTCGTCAATCAAAGCTTCAGTCCATTCCGAGGCTACTTTATGGTCCAAGTTAAGAAGTGATTCGTCGTACGTTGGAGAGTCTAGTTGTAAGGACAGCCCCACCAAAACTTCTGTTACTAAGGGGGTGAGGGTATGAGGACAGAGAATGGAAACCGAGAGTCTCATTTGGTTGGTGATTCATGCTGAGAAAATCACCAGCTTATTCTTCAGATAAACATCATTCTCCTGAAAGGTACATGTCTAGCTCTCCTCCTGACAGATTAATGTTTGCCAGACCTTCTTCTCCAGAAAGGTCTCCTTCTGGCAGGTTTCATATTGCCAGAACTGCTTTTCAAGAAATGTGTCCTCCTGGCAGGTTTCGTACTGAAAGACCATCTCCAGACAGGATTCCTTCTTCAAGATGTTATCCTGTCGTCAGGTGCATGAATCCACCTACCAGGCTTCCTTCTTATCATAGAGGTGGATATGGACTTTAACATCCCAAATTTATTCGGCTAACTTCCCGCACGAATCCGCGTCAGATATTCGAACGCCGAAGACACACTTTTCCAGCCGACTAAGAACTTGAAGTGAGAAAAGGATATCATGCGTTTGACCGTGTGCCAACCCAGGAACAAATTGCTTTATCAACATCCGATGGTGACGTATTTGCGATATTGGAGAGTACTTATGCTCTTGCTGGAATCTATATTCATAATAAACGGGCGAAAATAAACATGGAAAGCGACTCGGTTACCGTATTGACCCCAGAAGAAACCAATGAAACTCCTGTAGGTCACCTACGCCCAATCAAAAAATATTTTCGTGTAAGAATAGTGTGAGAGATAATATTTTCGTAAGAAGAAGTAACTTGTCTATGATTCAACGGAAATTAACATTTTTTGTTCAAGATTCATAATTTTAGTTGAAAGGGCATCCCTATGGTTGGAATTTTTGTTGTTGAAAATGAATTGATTCTAATAAAACTTCACTATTCTATTTTTGATTACATATTGATTTGTTCTACTTAAAAATTGATCTAGTTGGTTGAAAAATCATGTATTTTGTTGCAAATTTCTCTTCACGTACCTACTGAATATTCATTCCTTTAGTCTCCATTTTTTATGTTTACACATTATGAAATTATCATAGGTTCTCAAGGTAGTATAATATAAATATGTATGTTTCCTTGAAACAAAGATTATCAGAGCTTCTCAAGGCGGAATCATTATGCGCTTGCGTGAGTTTAACTACTGCTGAACAAATTATGTGTTACTAATTAAAAGTGTTCATGTCACCAATTCCTCAAATTATCTATAGACGCCATTTATTTTCGGGAAGAGGAAACCACAAATATCCGAGAACAGTAAATGTACATGAAACATCACAATATTCATTAGTTACGTGCTTCTCAACATTCTGGGTAATCGGTTTTTCCTACATTTTGACAAAATGAGGCTTCTGTATGCACTGGTCTTAGCATTAGACGTCATTCTTAATTCTATAGGTAAGTGAAGGATAAATTGATATCATTTGTTCATGTTTTATTTTTTAGAGTAAGTGCGTGGAAACATATCTATTATACGTTAATGAATGTAAAATATACTATTTAATTTCTTTGACAACGAACAAACTTTTTTTTTCCCAACATGAAGATTTTTATTTTTGATTGTGACTATGATGTGAGTTAAAATAGATTAGGTACGTAAATATGTTTTTTCTTCACATTGAAGTAATCACTTATAAATACGAATAAAATGTTACACAATCGCGTTCTTCACTATATCGGATCATTGGTAGGCTTAAACTGACTTATACGATATGAAATGGAATAATCGAAATATCTTTTATTTAATTTTAATACATTTTTGAAATTACAAATTCATAAATCTGTTTGGTTTTTTTTTTCACAGAAGCAGCCTCAGGTATGCATACCGATAACACACCCGAAACAAGGGACTTTCTGGCAAATTTTGGGATACGGAACGAACATGATAATTATGAAGGTATTCTTAGTACAAATAAAAATTGAAAAAGGAAGCCTTGACTGATAAATTTTAAACTATTGATAATCTCTTTCACAAGGAAATATTTGACGGGAATGGAATCTTGTTCCCAATGTTTTGAAGGCAAATTTTCGAGAAAATATTGTTCATAGATCATCTTTTTTCTAGGCTTTTTCCTTTTGATGTATGCCCTTTAATGGGATGTTTTAGTCCTTTGGACTCACTTGAAATCCTTCGATATCTTTTAAACTTCCAATTAACAGAAGTTTTTTTCAACAACAACAAAACGAACATTTTCAACAAAATAGTTATATCTTTAAACAATAGAATTTTGATTTTTTGTGTTTAGGAACTCTAATGTTTTAAACACACCTGGCTATTCTATGTATGTGAAAAATAGAGTAAAACATTACAATAAGAAAATTTCACCAAAACATTACTTTTTGTTCTACAAAGGTTTGAGAAGGCCTTTTGTAATGCTAATAACTCCTTAAATAATTAGTGTATGCAAATAATCCATCAGAATTTTTTACTCACTTTTTTTTACATAGAATGGCCACTTGTGCTAGCAAAGTTCGATTTCATGAAAAAATGCAATAAAATGGAATTTGATTTTTTTGTAACAAAAAATTCTACTTTGTTCACTTCTATAGCTTAGAATACTCGCCCGTCATTTTCGATCATATAAAAACAAATTTCACCGCTCCAAATATTGAGATATATAATCTAAAAAATGAAGAGCATTCACAAGGGGAACATACACCCTTCAAAATTTGTTTTGGATTTATACTCCTCCCAGTAATGGGGCATTCTCCATAAAAGCAACATTAGGGAAATGCACGCCCGTTACATGGACCGCGATTTTTCGGGCTTGATTCCAGCTGTCGGTATTTTTTCCAAATATTTTTTTATCGAAAATTGTCTGTTGTAAATTATTCAAGTCAAAAATTGTCCACTTTTCTGATAATTATCTTTGAATTATTGATCTGCAGGTTCAAAGTTACAAATATATACATATAATTAGACATTTTGACAAGAAGACATTTTCTGTACATTTAGTGCGATAACCTTTTTCGAAAGCTTTAATCTGCCTTGCATCACCTACTTTAGAAAAGTGTAATCCTCTGTTTCTTGTTGCAGAGTTAAGTTCACAGTCCGAGAGTTTACGTGATGGCGCCCCTATACTTGGTGTTTCTTGTGCTAGAACAACTAATTCTCCTGACGGACAGTATTCTCCGGCCAGGTCTCCTCATCCGGCGAAATCCGGATCTCCTCATGCCGATTTTCTACCTCTCGAAATGCCGCCTTCCAGACCTTTATCTATACCATCCTTACATCGTCCTCCAGACATGTCTCCTCCTCCAAGGGCTCATCCTCCTGCCAGGTGCATGAACCCACCTACTAGTCTTCCTTCCACACGCAAAGGTGGATATGGACTTGAACATCTCGAATTTATTCGGCTTACTTCCCGCACGAATCCGCGCCGGATATTCGAACTTCGAAGATACACTTTCCCCGTCAATAAAGAACTCAAATTGAGAACAGGAGATCATATCTACGAGCCTATGCCAACCCAAGAACACATTGTCATATCAACAGCCGATGGTGACGTCTTTGCAATATTGGAGAGTGCTACCGTTCTGGCTGGAATGTATGTTTATGATAAGATTAAACAAGGTATGAGACGGGTGAAAGTGAATATGAAATGCGGCTTGGTTACCTTTTTGACCACACAGGAAATCGATGAAACTCCAGTAGGTATCAAACGCCCAATCAGTCCATTTTTTCGTGTAAAGCGGTTACGGCACTTGTGAACCGCACCAAGAGAAAAAAAAATTTCAAATTAAGAAATATAAAATAAATATTATATTCTTTTGATTCAGATAAAAAACTGGAAAAAATTGAAAGAAATATTCATGTAGTCTTATTATTCGGAACCCAGAAAATTATTTCCTTTAATGAAAAAAATGACCTCGTTTGCGCAGGGCAAACTTTCTCATAATAGAAAGTTTAACTTCTACTAAAAAAATTAGGGGATACTGATTGAAAATGTTCATGTCACCAAGTCTTGAAATTATCCATACATGGAGTTTACTTTTTCCGCTGCACAGTGGGTTGGCTCAGGAATTTTCAATTCAAAATAGTGTACAGGTCGCAATTGTGAACGGATTAAAATTTTTTTTTTCTTAGAAATGATCAACAGTCAATTTCTAAGAAATCTTATGAAGTATATTAAAGCCTTTTCAAGAAAAGCGGATTATTTAAAGCGAATTTACAGACTATATGTATATTCCATACAAGTCACCAGTCTATTATTTGTAATAATTAGATTATTAAAAATATGTACGAGTTTAGAAAACAATTCATTTTATTAATTGCAATAAGTAGTGGACGAATGACATTTAGAGTTGCACAAGATTTTTAGTTTTTTGTATATAAAAGTATTTGTATTATATTTGTTTGTACAATTGCATCTAACGTAGCCTTGACCTCCGAAGAGAGATTCTTTATTATTTATAGTAGTGATTCATTGATTGCTACCAACTTTATAATACCCTTCTTTTGTTTCTTCCATTACTACTCGAATTATATTTCTAAAATCTCCTTTACTTCGATCAACGCTGGGAATCGAAACTTTTACAGAAGAACCTACATCAATTTGACAACATTTTTTTCATCATACCTCAATCGAAAATTCGACTTTCAACTCCTGTGGAGCGGGTCGAAAATCGAATTTTCAACCCTGGGGAAGAAAGTGACAGATAAATGCAAATGGCGTCGCCATTTGCATTGATCTGTCACTTTCTTCCCTAGGGTTGAAAATTCGATTTTCGACCCGCTCCACAGTCATCTCAAGTCGACTTTTCGATTATCGATATGATGAAAAATTGTATGCATGACTCGGGCCGAGGCAACGATTTCACTCGTGTGATATCAGCCCTCGCTTCGCTCGGGCAGCTAACTTCACACTCGTGAAATCGTTGCCTTTCGACCCTCGTCACGCAATATACTATTGTTTGACAATGACAACATTTTTTCCGCTTGCCGATTTAGTTCTTTTACAGCCCAAATTTTATTTGAATTGTGCTCTTTTTTTGTTGTTGCACAAATTGCATAAAACTAACGAGCCGTAACGTTCTTCCGAATGTTTGTTGGTAGGATTTCCGCAAATTGAATGGACAAAATTGTCACAAGTGCTACATTTGTGTGCACCGTCTGCTTCTTTTCGTTTTCAGGAAACATATGCAGGTGCGTCAGTACCTAAATAAAACGGCGGTGGGAGGGAGGGGGGAGATAAATTTTCCATTAATTACGTAACTAATACGACATTAAAAGGTAATTTTGTGTTGAAGTGTAAAGGCTAAGAATTAGCTGTTAAAAATGATATTCGTTGTCTGAAAAATCTAAACAATTAAAATTATTGTTGTTATAAACTATTTTAAAACGAGATATTCAATTTGCCTATTTTAATCAAATACAGATTTTTTATTGGCCACATCAAATCTTAGTAGCATCGTCTAAACAGTGAATTTCGATCTCAATAAATTAATATTTTGAATGTTAGTAACAAATTTCAGAAACAAAATACCTATTACTGGCTCTTTCTTACTGTAAAGTTGGTTCTAACAATAAAAAAATGCAATACAAATACTTGTAAATGCAAAAAAACTAAAAACCTTGTGCAATTCCAAATGTCATTCGCCCACTACTTGTTGCAATGAATAAAATGAATTGTTTAGTTAACTCGTACATATAATCTTTTTATGGACTAAATTACCCCACCTCTACTGATATTTATTTTAATTTTAAGTCTGACATTATTACATGAAATTTTTTATTCTTTAATTCACTGACTATGTAAATGTTTACTCTTTATTTGCATATATACTTTTGCTAAGTATTGTCTAGAAAAAATTCAGTAAGAAAAAGCACGAAATAGGTTTTCTCACGGAAAAAACAAAATATAATCTTTACAGCGCTTTCAGAGTAATTTTTACCTGCAAAAAAATTTAACTTCACGTGTTAATATATACACAAAACATCAGAATATTCATCAGTTACATTGTTTTTAAAACTCTGCGTTGTTCAGTTTCTGCTGCATTTGGAAAAAAATTAGCATTGCACGTTATTTATTATTGAAGATGGAAAGTAATCTACATTACTTTCCATCTTCAATAATATATTTTACGCCCTGGTCAACACCATAACATCTTATATATTGCCCGTTATTCTTAATTTTATCGGTAAGTCAAGAATAAATTAATATAATTTTTTTTATTTTCTTTTCCATCGTAAGTAATTTGGAACATATGTATCATACATTAATGAATATAAAATACTATATAAACTCTTTGACGATGAACAAATATTATTATGAGTATCGTTTGTTTGCCACTTAAATATAATACTTCGACAGATTTTCGGGGCTTACTATACTTAATTAGTGTTTAATAGATTTTTTTGTTGAGCTTATACCTAAAAAGATTAAATTTTGCTGTCTCTTTGCAAAATATTTAAGTTTCGAAGCCAAAATACACAACGTTTCTTTTTAAAACTTGAAACTTTGGAAGCTTTCTAGGTTTCTGAGAAAGGGAACTCTTAAGGCTAATAACTAAAAAATCCGGGATTTGCAGTGCATTCAAATGAAGGAATTATTATAACAGGTAGACTAACTGCGAATAAGAAAAACGTTTCATTTCAGACTACTGATAATTCTGCGCGCATAAACTTCCCACAGAAAAGATTCACGAATTTTAAATGAATTTTAATTGCGTAAAAGGCTTGCCTGACATATATTTATCAATGAGCGATTACATATTTACTTACCATACATTATCAAGTTCTCTGCGCTCAAGATAAAATAATTATACACTTGCGAGAGTTTAACTTCTACAGAAAAAAATTATGTGATAAAAATTTCAAATTTTCATGTGAGCAAGTTCTCAAATTATCCATACGCGCAATTTATTTTCGGGACAGGGAAAACACAAATATCTCAGAACAGTATATATTACCTGAAAATCAGAATATTCATTAGCTACGCTGTACTTAAAATTTTGCGTCAATCAATTTTTCCTACATTCAAAAAATGAGGATCATTTACACTCTGCTCTTAGCATTGGAAGTTTTTATAAATTCTATCAGTAAGTAAAGAATAAATTATCATCTTCCTTCTACATGTTTTATAAAATCTTATCCTCACTATTTACAATTATTTACACCTATTTACATAAAATCTTATATCGAACGCCTTAAATCTATTTTTGACGCTAGCGCAATTTGGGACGTGTTAGCGAACGAGTGAGAGAGAGAGAGAGAGAGAGAGAGAGAGAGGGAGAGAGAGAGCGGTAACGCAAACGCATCTTAATTTACTTGTGCTATTATATAATCATTACTTACAAATCTTTACGCTTCTTATTTAAGCGACTTCCGTTTCCTTTTTCTTTCACTACTCTTGTACCTCCATTTTACCATTTTTTGCATCCATTCTTTCATTCTTTTTCAATTGCTCCCCTAGCATCCTCCAACTCCTTCATCCACTCTTCCCCCAAACCATCCTCCCCTAGAATCTTTACCACATTCTCTTGCCAGGTTTCTTTATCTTCCATTCCTCTCCTACATCCTTCCCATACATGCCCCCATGTTTCCTCTTCCCATTCACATATTCTGCACTTCCTGTTATCTTTCTTTTCCCAATACATACTTTCCCTTACCTCGTTTCCCAATCTAAATCTTGCTGTTCTTGTCCATCTTTTCTCTCCCCATCCCTTTTCTAAATACTTTGGTACTCCTTCCTTTTTTATCATCTTATACCATACATTATATTTTGATTCCTCAATCATCCCCCATCTTTCTATTAATTGTCTTTCTCTCTCCCTTTTTTCCACTTCTTCATAGTTGACTCCAGTCGCGTCTTCTATATCTTTAGCCTCAAAGTCTACCTCCATTAAACACCGTCTCGCTAACTCCCCTCCCTTTCCCTCCCTCAGCTTCGTCTCAAAATTCCATACCCTCTTTCCCGCTCTAGTACCTAATTTATCCCTTTGCGCTTCTTCTCTCACCATATATCCCGTTGTCCTCCAGTCTACTCCTAGCGTCCACCTTATATACCTTTCTTGTCAACTTTCAATCTCTTTCCTTTCTTTCCATCGCCATATCTCTGCTCCATAACCTAAGACCGGCCATACCAGCGTACCAAATAATCACATTTTCCTTCTCCAAGTTTTTTCAAATTTTCTTTTTCCTATTCCCCATATCTGTTTCATTGCCCCTGCTGATTTTTTTATCCTTTCTCTTATATGAGCTCTATGATCTCCATTTGCTTGCAAGGTATATCCCAGATACTTAAACTCTTTTACTTCTTCCAATTTTTTTCCCTTCCATCTTCCTGTCCATTCTTTTTTTCTTCCCCCTCCTTTTCTAAACCTAATTATCTTTGTCTTTTCTACATTTGAATTCAACTTTTTTCCATCTAAGTATTTCTCTAATCCGGTAATTAAGCCGCCATCCCTTCTTCATCCTCTGCCATCAACACTATATCGTCTGCGTATGCCAGTGTATATATCTTTTCGTTCCCTATCCTAACTCCTTCCCACCCTTTTCTCTTCATTTCTTCTTCCAAGTCTGATATTAATCCTTACCCCTCTCACCAACCAGAAACTATCTCCAACTTGCTCTCTTACCTTTACCTAGCTTTTTGTCTCTCTAAAAATGTCCGATACTCTCTTTATTAATCCCCCTCTTATCCCCTTTTTCACCATAACTTTTTCTATGTCGCCTCGGTCTAATGAGTCAAACGCCGCTTTCAAGTCCACGAACACTGCTATCATTGCCCCTTTCTCCCTTTTAATCCTCTTATTTACCAAGTAGTTCAGAACATATATATTGTCCGTTACCCTCATCCCTTTTCTAAACCGTGTCTGATTCGGTGGCTCTATCTTTTTCTCCACAACTTCCTTTTTTAACCTCTCCGATAAAACAGTCACATATACTTTATACAGTGTTGGCATTAGTGTCACCCCTCTATAATCTGTAACCTCCTTTCCTGTGCCTTTCTTGACTATTGGTATCACTACTCCTTCTTTCCATAACTCTGGCCACCCCTCTCCTCTTCATACTCTATTGCACATTATCCATGCCCATTCCTCTAATTCTGTCCCCCCATATTTCCATACTTCATTTGGAATCTCATGTATACCAGGTGCCTTTACATCTTTCATCATCTCTAATACCTTGACTCTCTTGTAATTTTCTCCTCCTCATCCGTTTCCCTTCCATATCTCCCTCCTTTCCGAACTTTCCTCTCTACCCGTCCTAGTAATTCCATAAGATATTTTTTCCATTCTATCATCTCAATATCCTGGTTTACTCTTTCCCTTCTTCTTCTCTCTTTATTTACCACCTTCCAAACCTCTTCTTTCGTCCTAGCCTTCTATGCTTCTTCTTCAAACCTTTTATTTTCTTCCTCTTTTTTTTTGATCACACAACTCAGTATACTCCTTCTATTTTCTCCTATATTCTTCTCCACTACTTGTCCCTTTTCTCCATTTTCTTAATACTTTCTCACTTCCTTCTTCTTCTGTTTACAATCCTCATCCCATCCACTTCTATCCCCTCCTTCACTAACTTTTTTTTTGATTGTGCACTCTAATGCTCCTTTTATTTCTCCTACCATTATTTCCATTTCCTCGTTTAAATTTTCATCCCCCATTTTGATCTTCCTGACTTTTTCTTTAAATTGTTCTTTACCTTCCATTGACCAATCCCCTCTTCCTGCTCTTTTCACTTTTGCTTCCTTTTTAGGGTTTTTGTTATTACTCATTTCTCCCTCTACCTTCACTATTATGGGAAAGTGATCCCAATCTATGTAGTTGCCCACCTCTAGTCTCTTAACCTTCTCTCTTACTTCGTCGTCCACTACCACATAATCAATTACCGTTCCCCTCTTTCCTCCTGAACGTGTAAATTCCCCTTCCTCATCCCCCTCTATACTTCCGTTTAGGATAAACCATCCCATCCCCCCTAGGCTCTTCAACAACTTCTTTCCCTCCCCATTCAGTATCTTGTCTTTGGATTTTCTTCCTCGCTCTCCATCCCATTCCCTCCCTCCTCTATCTCCTATTCTCGCATTAAAGTCACCTCCTATTATTAGCCTACTCTCATGCTTATTTTCCTTCATCAGTTCTCTCATATCCTCTGATTTTTCCTGCATATCACCGTTCACATAAACCCCCACTATCTTCCACCTCTCTCCTCCCATATTTATCTCTTCTACTATTAATCCTTCTTTATGTTCTTTCAACTCTTTTTTATCATTCTCTGTTATACATTCGTGTCTTACTCCCATCAACATTCCTCCCATTGCTCTGTCCTTTTTATTCTTTCTGTTTGCATTTTGAACCTGCTATTTGTAACCTCTTGGTAATCTTCCCTTTACTCTTTCCCATCCCTTTTCATCTAGCCACGTCTCCATCATTACAACTACATCCCATTGTGTCAAATTTCTCATAAACTCCCTATCCTTTCTTTCTAAGCCTGCTATATTCCAGTAGCATATCCTCCATTCTTCCCTACTTTCGTTTCTTGTCTCTTTTGGTTTCTCACTATTTCTTATTTCTTTACCTCCTGTTCCTTTGTCTCCTAGTTTCCCGATACCTCATTTTTTACTAAATCTTCCCTATCCTCATCCGAATTCCACCATACACCTTCTATCTGTATTCTCCCATACTTAACCCATGTTCTTTTTCCCTTTTTTCTTTCCTCTTCCGCTATTTTCCTTAACTCATACTGCATGTTCCTTTCTACCCATGTCAAATCATCCTCTATTCTCTCTGAGCTATCATATAACATCCTCTTCTTTGTCTTCCCTTCTTACACTTTGCACTTCCTCTATCTCTACCTTAGCATCAATACTTTTTAGTAATTCTTCCACTCCTTCCCTCAGCTCCTTCCCCTCTAATCTTAGACCCTTTATCACTATGTTTCTTTTTCTTTCTCCTCTCTTTTTTTTTCTATTCTTTGCTTTATTTTTCTCAGCTTCTCCTTCTCCTTTTCCCACTCTCCCCTCCTCCAAACTCACGGTTTGAGCTTTGAATTTTTGTTATTCTACCTACCAACTCCTCTACCTTTTTCTTAGGTTCTTCCTTCTTTTCTAGTCTTTGCTCCAACATCTGCATCCTTTTCTCTAACTTTTCCCTGACTTCTTCCCATTTCCTCATTTCTTTCCTAAGTTCGGCCATTTCCTGTCTAATTTCTCTTCTTATTTTCTCCACCCTTTTCTCCTGCTTTTCCTCATACATCCCCATTACTTCTATCATCATTTTGCACGTTTCTTTCAATCTTTCTTTTTCGATCTGATCTTTATCCTCAGCTCTGTCTCTTTCTGTCTCCTTAATTTTCTCATCCATTTTTGGATTTTTCTAGCTTGCCCCTATTTCTTCCTTGTCTTCACTGCTTCCCCACTCCTCTCTCTTCCTTTTAAAGAATGCCTCAATAGATCCCACGCTTTTCGCCCTCAATCTATCCTTTTCTACTGTTTTACGATACTTTCCCCTTGCCCTCCTTTCTTTCTTCTCCCCTCTCGGTGTACTAAAAACTTCCTGATCCAAATCCCTGCTTTTCTTACTAGTGTTCGCTCCGCTAGCCATTAATCCAATTCGAACAATCCCGCCTTCTATCGTTCTGTCTCCATCTACCGTTGCGTCTACCTGCCTTGCCTTTCTCCCTCTCTTCTCTGTCTTGCTACGACACGCTACGACCAACCCGGTCCTCCCACCCTGTCACAAACTTCAAACCCACTTAACCTCAACTTCCACACAAATCTCTCTTGATTCCCAAAAATATCCTCACCCCCTTGTCAATCTTTCAATCTCTCAATCAATCCCTCACAAACGAACCCCTCTACACACATCCACAATCCACTCACCTCAAATTTCACCACAATTATCAGAAAAACTCAGCACCAAATTTCACCACTGCCACACACTTTCACGCGGGAAACGGAAGTCCGGATCATATCTATCATTCATTTATAAATGTGAAAAAATTTCTGAACTTCATGATGATGATATTAATAATAGTTATTATTATTATTAGAATCATTTGTTTGCTACTTAAGTATACTATTTGTAAACAATATTAAGACTTACTTATTTCATTTACTGTTTTATAGTTTTCTCAGTGAAATCTTTATGCCTCACAAGATTCAATTTTCATCGCTCTCTGCCAAATCATCAAATTTCAAAATCGAAATATAAAACTTCTCTCTTCAAAACTCAATTTTTAAATTATAATAACATAATGTGAAATGACAAATATTTGTAATCAGTTTTCAAATCAAATTAAAATAAATTGTGACTTTGAAGTAGCATACAATAGCATAGAGTATGTGTGTCTATATGTATTTTTTTACATCGAAGAAATCTTTGTTGTCTTTTTGCAGAAATATCATCAAGTCTGCCGCCAAAAACAAGGGACTTCCTGGCAAATTTTGGTTTGAGTAACGAACATGCGATTAATGAAGGTATCCATAGTACAAATAAAAATTGAAAGACCTACATTTTTTTTGTTTGAAAATAGGGTTCTACTAAACCTGCATTATTTTTTAGAAATCGTTCATTAAAGAGCTGTAAGAATTTTTGGAGATGAGGAAGTCCTCGATGAAAAAAAAATGAAACACACAATAATATCAAGTCTGTGGAAATAATAATTTTTTCAAAGACATTTTTATAACGCGCGCTCAGAAGGCCTTAATCAATCGAAACCAATTAATTTATACTTTCTCAGGTTCCCAATGCACTACTTTTCTACATAATTCCAAATTCGATTCATCAAATTTGATTTTTGCGACCCACCCAATTGCATGTCTTTTAAGTGTATCTTTTGTTGCGAAACAATTTCGATCACACCGTTGATATTAAGGGGCATATTTCTGATTTCCTTGTATTTGCTTTTATATTTCGATGGAGACAAAACCTAATCATCCGTCGATAATGAATACACGCGTGAATGCTGTCGTCGTACCACAGAAAAAAACTGAGAATAAAATTTGTTGCAGGAAATTTTTTATAGAGATAAAGTTTTGTTCAGCCAACTTCGCGTCTTTCAAAATACATGTGTTTGTCATGGAATAAAAAAGAAAGTTTAACTGATATTTGTGTAAAGTTTATTCTGTGAAGTTAATTTTTGTTGCAAAGAATCTTTTTTCGGAAATCGATGTAAAGTTTATCTTCGGTTTTTTCTGTGACTACATTACATCTCTTTTACCTGCAAGAAATGCAAAATTACCAAAACCCTCAACAAAAATAAACCAATTACTAAGTTTTTTTCTACCTTTCATTAATCCTCTCGTCACAATTGTGTGATTTTTTTCTGGGTTACATTTCGAAATAGACAACGCGAATGCAGTATCTAAAGTTACCCATTATCATGAAAAGCAGCTTTTCCTGACAACGATTGGTGTTCCTTGATGTATTCGCGGCAATGTATTGCAATAATTAAAGATAAATTCAAATGCGCTTCATCACGTCACTTTTATCAACCCCAGTAGACAAAATAACAAATATTATAATCCTCTGTTTTTTGTTGCAGAGATAAGTTCACAGTCCGAGCGTTCACGTAATGACGCTGGCGCCCCAATTACTAATATTCTTCCTACCGCAAATTCTTATTCTTCTGATAAACATCATTCTCCTGAAAGGCACAGATCTAGGTCTCCTCCTGACAGATTAAATTTTGCCAGACCTTCTTCTCCAGAAAGGTCTCCTTCTGGCAGGTTTCATCTTGCCAGACCTGCTTTTCCAGAAAGGTCTCTTCCTGGCAGGTTTCATCTTGCAAGACCATCTCCAGACAGGATTCCTCCTTCAAGATGTAATCCTGTCGTCAGGTGCATAAATCCACCTACCAGGCTTCCTTCTTATCACAGAGGTGGATATGGACTTGAACATCTCAAATTTATTCGGCTAACTTCCCGCACGAATCCGCGTCAGATATTCGAACTTCGAAGATATACTTTTCCAGTCGATAAAGAACTTAAAGTGAGAATAGGAGATCATGTGTTTGACCCGGTTCCAAACCAAGAACAAATTGTTTTATCAAGATCCGATGGTGACGTATTTGCAATATTGGAGAGTACTAATGCTCTCGCTGGAATCTATATTCATAATAAACGGGCGAAAATAAACATGGAAAGCGGCTCGGTTAACGTATTGACTCCAGAAGAAACCAATGAAACTCCTGTAGGTCACCTACGCCCAATCAAAAAATATTTTCGTGTGAAGCGGTTGAAAGAAGCCTGAACCGGAATCCTTCACGCTATTGATTTTATTCAAAAAAATGTAAAACTAAAATATAATATTGATTGTGATTCAACGTCGAATCAAAAACTAACATATAAGTTGTAATGAGAAATATGAATAAAAAATCTATGTTTTATGGTTCTCAAGGCTTTAATCTTCCGTCAATGCTGCAGTCAGTCTTTTCCAGAATCAAATAAGGAAAGCATCTCTTCAGGCTCGTGCAAAAATATTTTAGGTGAAACTTCATCATAGGCCATTGTCTAGCTCGCATTTGTTTACTTATTCTTGAGATTTCGCGAATAATAATCCTAGCAATACTGAGTAGCGAAAGGGAAATTTCTTTTTACGCCGGCATTTTAGTGTAAAGCCACAAGATAACTTTTTATTGTCAGATGACGAATTATTGGACTGTTCTAAAAAAAGGAAGCTTGTACAAAAAAACCCAATCTGGGGTAGAATTAAAGATCAGACGCATTCAAAAAGCTAACTCGTACGTTTTTTCACGTTTATTACGGTCCGTATCGAATAGGTAGTAGGTTTGGTAATAACGCGTTTCAATTGATTGATAAAGATGATCCTGAGAACACGATTGGCATTCATAATCGGTGTAGCTTAAAAAAATATCATCATCAGGAGGGAATAATTAATACTAATATTATTATGAGCAAAATTCTTCTTGAAACATAGGTGGCTGAATGTTTGATTCTAAAGTACTACCCGGTCCAAAACCATGTTGTGAATATGTAATAGAGATACGTAGACTGAATGATCAAAGCACATGTGAATAGTGCAAATATCGAAAGACTATAAAAATTGTATACACTTGTCAAATTTTTCTGCATTACCGGGCGGTAATCCAGATACCTGCTCCTGGCCACTTATCTGTGAAGCAAGCCTTGGAAGAATTTCAATCACCTAACAAACTTGCCTGCGAACAAATATTTGTCAACGATTTCATAGTTACTTTGTATACATTATCAACTTCTCTGACCTTCTTAAGGTATAATAATGATACTCGTGCAAAAGTTTAACTTCTACTAAAGAAATTATGTGATACAGATGAGATATTTTTACGTAAATAAGTCCTAAAATTATCCATCTACGCATTCATGCTCGGAAGGTGAAAACACAAACATCTCAGAACAGTGTATACACTCGAACAGTCAGAATAATCATCAGTTATGCTTTATCAATTTTCTGTGTAATCAGTTTTTCCTAAATTTTGGAAGAATGAGGATCCCTTATGCTTTGGTCTTAGTTTTGGAAGTTTTTCTTGATTCTATTGGTGAGTAGAGAATACATTGATATGTAGCATATTTTCTTATAGTTTTTACAATGAAAATTTCATACCTTAAAAGATACAATTTTGATTGCTCTTTGCCAAATGTTCAAGTTTCAAAGCCGAAATATGAAAGTTTTCTACATTATCGAGGTAAAATATCTTTTAGGGCGAAAAACTGAAAATGTGGAATTTGCAGAGCATTTAAATCATTTTTTATATTGATTACCATGTCAATGGTGAATATGGTTGAATGCTCTCGCACAAATTGGAGCCTCAGGAAAAAATATTATGGGAAAATCAGTATGGGCCTATCATGACTTTCTTGTATTCAATCTTCTAAAATTCTTTGAAAATCCATGTAACCATTGGATATCTCACCACATTCTTCGAAATACTTTTAATGTCTTTTGTATCATTCTAAATAACTTGAAATCTTCAGAACTATTCGAAATCTCTTGAACATCATTAATATTTACTTTAATCATTAAACTAATCTTTTAAGAACTCATTCAGATCCGTAGAAATCTTCAAAATCCCTTAAAATATGTGAAATCCTGGCAGATTCAATAAAATCCTTCAAGTCTTGTGAAATACAACACAACTAACGTAGCTAAATGCATTAGGAACAATAACGAAATCTCAAAACTGAATCTTCGTCAAAAATGACGAAACTCAGATTCCTTGTTGGTACAAACTTTAATTCGAATCAAAGTTTTCAAACAGCGTTTGGCTTATTTTTCTGTACGATACCTAACAAAAAGATTTCCATGTGGTTATGAAATACAAATATCTCACAAGGTCAAGCTCAAGTCATATATAATTCATAAGATAAGAATTTATTATACAAGAATGTATTATCTCAGCAAAAACATGTACGATGGAAAAAATTCGATTAAGTAAGAAGTTATCCATACAATTAACAAAAAAAGATTAATTTTCAACGGAAAAGTTGTGTTTCAAGAAGCTAAAAAGTCGAATGTTTGAGGGAACATTTGGCTATTATATCCCAAAAGATGAATTTTCAACGAAAGAACGATAATTTTTTAACGAAGCATTTCCATTTACTACTAAATGCTTGATTTTTTAAACGAGAAAAAAAGTGAATAATAGAGTAGAATTATAGTCAGAATGAAAAAGGAATTTTTGGTAAAGAAATTGGAGAGCTAACAACCTGTTTCAAGTGAGACTTACAAGACTCTCACATCGCAGTCCATGCAGCATGCGTGAATATTTTGAAGCTTTTTTTCGAGAATAGCCGAGAATAGCTAATCTTTGTAAATGTCTTACGGTATACAAATTTTGAATTCATAATTTAAAAATGAGCTTGATTTGAAATTATCAAAAATTGCTAGTTTCAAATATTTAAAATACTCAATTTTCGATACTTCAAATAATTTGCAATGCCTAATCTTACAATTTTTTAATTTTGAGAGTTTCAAAATTTTAATTGTATAGTATTAGATTGTTCAGAAGGCTTAATGTAATTAAAAATTTGAATAATTCAACAATAATTTTCCACTAAAACTATTAATTTTTTGCAAAAAAATAAAATAGTTAAACTTCCAGACGAAAAAATTAATTTTCAACAACAAAAAAAAGTATTTTCAACCGAAAAGTTGAATTTTCAACCTAAGTGAGAAATTTGCAAATGAAATTATGAATCTTCAACAGAATGCTTGAATTTTGAACAAAATAAAATATATTTTCAACTAAAATTACGAATATTTAACTGGAACACTCGAATTTCCAAACAAGAATTTTTTAACCAGAAGATTGATTTTCACTTAAAAATGTTTATTTTAATTCATGATGTTCA
This sequence comes from Andricus quercusramuli, assembly GCA_932178445.1. Lineage (NCBI taxonomy): Eukaryota > Metazoa > Arthropoda > Insecta > Hymenoptera > Cynipidae > Andricus > Andricus quercusramuli. Next base: position 36,431 of record CAKNXH010059600.1, on the reverse strand, counting down.
TTAGGAACATCCATTAACACAACAGAGCAAAGCATTGCAAAATGAATGAATTTTTGAAAAATACTCAAATTTTCCACTAAAAAAAAATTTTTTCGCGAAAAAATGAAATAGTTAAACTTTTGGATTGAAAAATTAATTTTCAACAACAACAAAAAACGTATTTTCAACAAAAAAGTTGAATTTTTGAGTGAAGACAAAATAACATTTTTAATTTAAAAAATATTAATTTTTAACCAAACATAAGAGTTTTCAACGAAAACAATGAATAGCAAACTGAAATAGCTGAATATTAAATAGGACCGATTCATTTTTTACTGGAATGATGAATCTTTAACTAGAATAATGGAAATTTGGACCAAGAAGATGAATTTCTACCAAAAGAGAAATTTCCAAATAAAAAAGATAATTTTTCTACCAACAAATAAATTAATTTTTAGGCGAAAAAAAAAGAAAGTTCAAAGAAAGAGATGAATTTTTAACTAAAATTTTGAAATATTTCTCTGGAATAATAGTTACATTTTCATTTGAAACAAAAAATTCAACCAAAAAACATTCAAAGAAAAAGAATAGTTGAATTTTATCCCAAAAAGATGAATTTTCCACCATAAAGATTTTTGTTCATAAAAAAAGTCCAATTTTTCACAAAGTACATAAATTTTCCACAAAGTACATTATTTTTCAAACAAATGGTTTTAATTTTCAAATGCAAAATACTGATTTTCAACGAAATATTTGAAGTTTCACTAAAAAAAGATAAGTTGATTTTCAAGTAGTTAAATTTTCAACCAGAGATGAATTTTAAATTGAAATGATAACGCTTCCAAGTGAGGGTGATAGTGGGACAGAGGGTGACGAATTAACAAGTGAAAATGCTAATATCCGTAGGATATTAGAAGATGAGGAAGAATTTGAATAGCTTTACTCTCAGTTAATTCCAATTGTTCTGTACCTAAAAAGAGGTTGACATGCTAATCATAAGTGAGCAATACCAGGCAAGGAATAGCCCGGCATGGTTTGAAGACAACCTTGGCACGGCAGCCATTTGGATGCCAGATCCAGGGAAAGTTCCTATCGGCGTACATGGAGCCGAAAACGGATTCGTGTGGCTGAGGAGCAAAGGCATTACATATGTCAGCTGCTACCTCACTCCCAACGAGAGTATCCTTGACTTCCAGGAAAAGCTGGACCATCTCGAGGATTTTATCCGAGAGGAAAGGGACATGGTTCTGGTGGCCGGTGATTTCAACGCAAGAGCGGTTGAATGGGGCATGCCAAAGCCGGACTCAAGGGGGAAAAGGATAATGGAAATGTCGGCTAGAACAGGTCTACTGGTGATTAACAAAGGGCGTACAGCAACCTTTAGACGAGCAGGTCAAAAAGGAACGATACCGGACATCACTCTGGCAACAGAAAGCCTGGTTCCTCTGCTGCAAAGCTGGGAGGTGATCAAAGATTACACTGGGAGCGATCACCAATATATTAGTCTCAGCCTAGGAAGAACGACGCAGACCGTAAGACACCTCCCCAAACAACTGGGATGGAACACGGCGAAAATGGTCGAGGAACATCTGAATAAGGTGATAACTCAAGGGAAAGAAGCTCTGCTTGCCCTCCACGACAGTGCTGAGCAAGTGAGCGGAGCAAAAACCCTTGTAAACGCCACGATGCAACTCATTCACCGGGCCTGCGATGCGTCAATGCCCCGAAAAAGAAGCCGAAACAACAGACGCACCAATTATTGGTGGACGGAGAAATAGGCGTACTTCGCAACAGATGCCTGCAGAGTAGGCGAAAAACAACGCGAGCAAGGAAAAAAAGAAGAGGGGATCAACCAATAGAAATCCCAGCTGAGGCTCAACATCGGCGAAATAAGAAGGAGCTGCGAAACGCCATTAAGAGGAGTAAGAGGCAGAAATGGCTTGGCCTTACCGAGGACGTCAACAACGAACCTTGGGGTCTGGGCTACAGAATCGTCACGCGAAAGCTTGGAGCCCTTTCAACATGTGGAGCGATGGAACCAGACGTGGTGGACAACATCGTTAATAGTCTTTTCCCCACCCATCCGGTGAGACAAGAGGTCAGCGATGGGGCCACGGCCGCGGAAATACCGCCATTCACAATGGAGGAGCTTTTTGAGGCAGTTAGGGGTCTGCAGAACAAGAAGGCCCCTGGACTAGACGGAATTCCAACAGAGGCGCTGAAAGCAGTGGCGCGTGCCTGCCCACAGGTGTTGCTAAACACCTACAATGCTTGTCTAAGGGGAGGAATCTTTCCCAAGCAGTGGAAAACTCAAAGGTTAGTGCTCATCAGCAAAGGCAAGGGTGATCCAGCATGACCAGGAGCATATCGTCCCCTGTGCATGCTGAACACTGCGGGGAAACTCCTAGAGAAGCTGCTAAAGCCCCGCTTGGAGGCGGCTATCCGAAAGGGCGGAGATCTGTCAACCAGACAGTATGGCTTTAGGAGAGGACGCTCGACTATCCATGCAGTTGGAGAGATTGTACGCTTTCAACTCTGCCAGGTGGAGCGATATGATCCAAGCCCTAGAGAAGTTTAAGGTACCAGAGTATCTCCAACGGATAATCAAGAGTTATCTGAAAGACAGAGTTCTTGAATAGGAGACAACGAGCGGAACCAGAAGAAAGGAAATAACGGCCGGTGCCGCCCAGGGTTCAATCCTGGGACCTGACCTCTGGAAAATCTCGTATGACGACATCCTACACCTGGAGATGCCAGAAGGCGTATACCTATCGGGCTACGCTGATGACATTATGGCAGTCATCACCGCGCGCAACACTGAGCAAATTCAGTGGAGACTAAATAGGGTTATGCACCTCGTTGATAGGTGGATGGGTAGCCATGGCCTAAGTCTAGCAGCAGAAAAGACTGAGCTGGTGCTAGTCACCAGAAAGTTGATCCCCACCATAATAGAGATGCAAGTGGGCACGGAGATGATACAGACCAAGGGGGCTATAAAACACCTTCGGATCATGATGGATACCAAGCTGACCTTCTGGGAACAAATTAGAAAGGCGTCTGACAAAGCTGCAGCAGTGACGATGGCACTAAGTAGGCTTATGGCGAATGTCAGCGGCCCAAGACCATCTAAACGTCGACTATTGATGTCGGTAGTCCAGAATATTCTTCTATACGGAAGCAAAATATGGGCTGAAGCGCTGAAGAAGGAAAAATATAGGAAAAGGATGGCATCAGTTCAACTAAGGGGCGCACTGAGAGTTGCGTGCTCTTATCGCACCGTTCCGGAGCCCGCAGCACTTGTGATTGCGGGAATTATACCGATCGATCTACTAGTCCTAGAAAAGGAGCGGATATTTGAGGCAATCCCGGACAAAGGAAAAGAGGTCGCCAAGGATGAGGCCAGAGCATATACGCAAGAATGCTGGCAAAGACGGTGGGATAACGACCGTCGAGGCAGGTGGACCGCGAAACTGATCCCCGACTTGAGCGTGTGGATTGGACGTCATCATGGAGAGGTCAACTATTACTTGACCCAGTTCCTCTCGGGCCATGGCTACTTTCAAGCCTACTTACACAAGATAGCAAAAGTTCGGAGTCCGAAGTGTAACTACTGCGAAGCCGAACGAGACGACGCACAGCACACGTTCTTTGACTGTGAACGTTGGATCGGGCATCGAGACAGGCTCAAAAGAGAAGCAGGACGCCTCACGCCAGAGAACGTGATAGCAGAGATGCTGCGAAGCGAGGAAATCTTGAATGCGGTAGCTGACTACGTCGAAAACATCTTGCGACAGAAAAAACACGAGATGAACCAGGCAGAACAAGCGCCATAACAAAAGTTCTTATCCAACCATACCCGACCAGGATGATCGAAGGCCGACGAGCCCGATGCGTGACGCTGTCATGCTACTGAGGACGATGCGTTCACCTTGGATTGGGGACACAAAGGTTCATCAGGTCATGCAGAAGCCCCAACATGAGGCCCAGCAAGATGAGTCAGACGTTCGAAGGGGCGGCCCAACCAGCCACACCCAGTCAGGATGTTCGAAGGCCGACGAGCCCGTTGCACGACATTGTAGTGCTGCTGAGGACGATGCGTAACATCTTGGCTGGGCAACGACGCTGACTCAAAAAAAAAGAAGAGGAAGCCAGCAACGAAGTGAATCAGCAGCTTCCATATACACCCAGCCATGATGTCGGAAGCCGACGAGCCCGTTGCGCGCTATTGGTGCGCTATTGAGGATGATGCGTACATCATGGCTGGGCTGTTCTGAGAAGAAGTAGAAAAGAAGTCCAAGTTGGCAAAAACAGACAAGCGCCGAGGCACGGCGAAATGGCCTTACTCCCATGTTCCTGAAGTAATGCGAAAGCGGTTCCGGGAACATGGGTTGGTAGGTACAAAGGAGTTCGTTAGTAGGTATGGCCGTTTTTTTGGGACGAGTCCCACACTCACCTTCGTTCCTTAAGGGCTTACGGCCCCTAAAGTTCGGATGTGGTCAGTGCATAAAGCATTTACAATTCTCCTTTTCAAAAAAAAAAAAAAAAAAAAAAAAAAAAATTGTTCTGTACCTAAAATATTTAAAGTGATTTATTTAATAAATTACATGTTTATTATGCACAATTATGGACAAGGAAATAGATAATTTAATGAAAAAACTTCACCTTATTGGCAACTTTGTTTATGACAGCACTCTCAGGTCGCGGAAATTATTACAAAATATTTATTTAATTTTTTTTCCAAGAACATCTTGCTTAAAATGTGTTGTCCCGTAAAAAAAAGAAATGAACGTTTTCAAATAATTCCTGCGAGACGGAAGTGCTGGCAGCAAATCGCCACTCCATAGCTTCAAAATTCTACTATTGATTGGTCCGAATTTCTTTTATTAAAAGTTTTTCACTTTCTTAATAATTGGATTTTGAATTATTGATTCCACATTTGGCCTCGCTTCACGTACTTTGGAAGCGTCTGATATTCTGATTCTTTTTGCAGAGTTAAGTTCACAGTCAGAGGGTTTACGTGATGATGTCCCTATACCTGATGTTTCTCGTGCCAGAACAATTCATTCTCCCGAAAGACAGTATTCTCCGGCCAGGTCTCCTCATCCTGTGAGGTTAAGGTCTAAATCTCCTCCGTGCGGGTTTTCTACTTTCGAAGTGCCGCCTTCCAGACCATTATCTTCACCTGTCTCACTTCCTTCTCGCGGCAAGTCTTCTTCTTCAAGAGCTCATCCTCATGCCAGGTGTATGGACCCTCCTACTAGGCTTCCTTCTTGGCACAAAGGTGGACATGGACTTGAAGATCTTCAACTTATTCGGCTCACTTCCCACACGAATCCCCGCCGTATATTCGAACTTCGAAGATACACTTTTCCTGTCGACAAAAAACTTAAGTTGAGAGTAGCGAAGGATATGTATGAGCCGGTGCCAACCCAGGAACAAATTGTTATATCAACATCCGATGGTGACATCTTTGCAATATTGGAGAGTACTAATAGTCTTGCTGGAATTTATATTTATGAAAAGAGTAGTGCACCTAATGGACGGGTGAAAATAAACATGGAAAGTGGAAACGTGACATTTTTGACCACAAGAGAGATCGATGAAACTCAAGTAGGTCGCCTACGCCCAATCAAACGATATTTTTATATAAAGAGGATGAAACATGTGTAAAGCATACCTAAAGAATGTTTTTTTATTCACCTAAGGAATCGCTTATTTATCTTACTCGCCTGAAATTGAAGTACAAATTTGTTTCATTTCAATTAATGACGTTTTTCTTCATCTTTGAGTTCCAAAAATTGTTTGTTGGATACTAATTTCTTGAGTCAAAGAAATATTTCTCTTAATTTAAATAATGTACTGAAGAAAAGTAATAAAATAGTTAATTCCGCCTCATCATTTTGATCTCAGAAAATTATTCCTAAATTGGAAAACAAACAAAAATTTCACATTCATGAGTAAAACCACGTCGCAGCTCTGCCATTAACTGCATGGTGGCAGATTTACGTACAATTCATACTACTTCGTCCACTTTCAGGAATGAGAAGCTGAAAAAATACGCATTCAAAACTATCCTTATCTTCAGTAATTGGGCAAGAAAACATCCATCGCAAAAATGTTGAAATATATGCACTGTGCCTTAAAAATATTTCTAGCAGAGAAGTAAATTCTTGCGATCAGCCTCTTCATTTTAATTTTTATTATGATTGTTTGATATGCTTCTTACTTTTGGGTGGGATTTGTTGTTAGCAGTTAGAAGAATAATCGTCGAGGACAAGAGATTTTTATCTACTAAGAGAAAGTCAGAAGGAGTTATCTCATTAGATAATAAGAGACAGGAGAGGTAGGCAACCATATGAGTGAATGAGAGGAAATATTGCCATTTTTGTAAAGAAAGGATGTATGGTTAATAGATTTTGAAGGAGGTGAAAGGAGGGTGTGATGCGTCTATCTCATAGGATAGAAAGAGATAGCGGATGAAAGAGTGATCTAGATAGTACAAGAGGAGGGAGTGAGAGGATAAATTCGAGGAAGGTGGAAAGATGGATTGATATATCCATCTCCCAAGATAGAAAGAGATAGCGAGTTGAGCGGGTATTTTTGATTTCGATTTTTTCCTGTAAAGAATTTGATTAGCGAAGATTCAATTCGTTAGTAAGTGGGAAAAAGATGAAGTTAGTCAGTATGTCGATTGAAATAGCTGGTATGCCAGCTGTCTCAGCGGAAACGGGCGTGCTCGTATGCCAGCTAGCCCATTAGCGGAGGAAAATAGGGGGGGGGGGGGGGATTGAGGTAACTAGAAAAAATTATAGTTCGTTTGATTTTTATTCGTGTTCTTTATCTGATAATGATTTTACAGAGAGTCGGAGTTCTTATTTGCCGAAGTCTCCCGAAGATCGAGAGATCTGGAGATTTTGAGTTCAAGTGGTCATTCACGGCAATGGCTTGCTCGTGAAGACCTATGGCTGGCTTCCAACTGTAAGATTTGGTGTGAGGGCTGTGGCTGCCAGCTCTTAAACACTTCTGACTTTCTGGGCCCGTGCGTGCTCTTTTATCGGGGAGGCTGTGTGGGCGTTGCGTGGGAGTCGAGCGGAGAGGGTAGAAAGTAGTTGGAGTGAGATGCGCGCGTCGAGTTTCGCGGGCGCTCTACTCGCGACTCTCGTCTCTACTCGCCCTGCCGCCTTGCTGACGTCAATGCTGACGTCACTTCACGAAGTACCTATTTCTCTCACTTGCTCGCAGGTCTAATTACTAGTTATTATAATTTTAATATGGTTACCCACTGAATGAATTAACGTCGTCTGCGAGAGTGTTTTAAATCTACCAATAAAAAAATCTCGCTCTTCCTAGCCGCGCATAACATGTTTTCAAATTAGCTTTTTTAATTTTTTTCTGGTATTTTTTTTTCTTCCATATTTTATCTTCGGGACAAGTTACTTTCCTAGCCTAGTATTTTTCGTGAAGAAATAATAATTCCGTTTTCCTTGTGTAGTTTATGGACCATTACATTATTATTATATCATCAATAATAGATGATAATTGATCGTGAATCAATTTTGAGAATTGTTGAAAAATTAGTTTCAAAAGTTAATTACTCTAAATGGACAAAGTGAATTTTTTTTAACAATCATCAATAATTGTGATCTATTGATGGGCGGAAACTGTTCTTAAATAATTGCGACAATCCATTTCCAAAAATTATTTGAATTTCCAATAATTCAATAGATGAAGGTATTTTGATTTGCTGATTTCAAATTTGATAGAAAACTTTTAAAAATCAAAATGGCTGATTCAATATAGTGATCAAAAAATTAAAAAAAAATTCTTATTCCTTCAAAATTTATTTTGTGAAGGTATTTTGAGTCACTTATTCTATATTTGTTATTAGTATTTCAAAATAAAAAATAGAGAATCCAACGTGGTGAAAAAAAAGTTGGGGAAAATATGGTTTTTTAAAAATTAATTTTACAAAATTATTCAGGTCGCTGATATCAAATCATGGAAATCAATTTCATTGTATATTTTTATATCATGCAATTATTTATATTGCTAATAAGTATTTTTTGTTAAGAGTGTTCAGATTTTCTTTCTATCAGTATTCATGAGACAATATTATCTAAATAGAAGCAAAGTAATTGTACTGTGCATAAATTCACGCCATTTCAAAATATCAACGAATTGGGAAATTATTTTTAAAACTGTTATTATTGCTTCTTTCCAAAAAATTCTAACTGAAAGCATAGTTATATTCTCTTCATTTTAATTTTATATTGGCATATAATACCAAAATCTGTGAATAACAAGAATTCCAATAATTTTGGAAACGCTCAGGAATTTTCAATTCTTGGAATTCCCTTTATTTTTTTAATTGCTCTGATTCTTGGAACTCCTCCAATTTCTAGAATTACCCGAATTTTCGGAATCTTGTGAATTCTGGGTATTTTGAAAATTCTGGAAATACTGTAAATTTGTGTAATTCTTCCAATTCTTGGAATTCTTTAAATCAAAAATTATGCGCCTGAAAAGAATCTTCAAATTTGTCTCGGATCACTTTTTCATAAGACTTGTAGTTTTTGTTTCATTCGTAAAAAATAATATTAAAAATGAGGAAATTAAATTCTTGGACGAACAACACAAGCTACAACAAAAATTAAAGTCGTTCAACCAAAAAGGATCTACAAGTTTCTTTCCAATCGTTTTTTAATAGGAAGCTTATTTTTTGTTTTATTCATAAAAACAACATTGAAAATGAAAAAAAATCTTGAACAAACACAAGCTATGTAAAAGCATAATTTAGAATAAAAAAATTAAATTTTGGGAAAAAATTGGAAGTATAATTGAAAATAAAAAAATTAAGTTTTTTGAAGTACGATGCAAGATACGAAAAAAATAATTCGACAAAAGTTGTTCACCCAAAAAGATCAACAAATTTTTAATAATAATTTTTAGATAGGACAAATGGACACAAGCTTCAAGAATACTTTACCCAACAAAATTTGTAGTTTAGATCATGAAAAATGACATTGAGAATAAACAAATGAGATTCACGGTAGAGCGACACAAGTTGCAATAAAATGTTTAATAACAAATTTGTTTTTCACAGAATGTCCAATAGGTGTCCCGAAAAAATTAAAATATCGACAAACCAAATTTTTTCCAAAGTATTTTTGTTTAAAAAAAAGTAGTTCTCACCCCTCCACCAATTTTGGTTTTTGAGTGTAAAAAAAAAATGTTTCCCAATACTTTGGATCATTCACTTCGAGGAACTAACAAGAAAAATTATATCACAATTTTTCAAACGAAAGTGAAAATTCAGTAGAGCTAAGAAATACTAAAAAGTACCATATCGTTTATGAACAAAGATGAGAAATCTAAATCAGATATTTATGATAGAAAACATGAAGTTTTTTCATAAAATTGATAAAAAATTATTTCGCAATGACACCTAGTTATCATATTTAGTCAGATAATAACAATTGATGATTGACTAAATAAACTTAAATATCAAATGCACTGTTAAGCATTTCACAATAATAAAAACAAATAATGAATATAAATAAATATCTGAATTAATGTAAATTTGTATCTAAATCATCTGAGTTTTTCAAGGTAAAATTATAATACACCTGCGAGGGATTAACAAGTAATAAAGAAATGATGTAATGCGGGCGACAATTTCTCATGTCACTAAACTTAACCAACAAGAATTTTACGATCAACGCTTGGGAAGAGGAAAAGATAAAAATCTCAAAATAGTATATATACACGAAAAGTCAGAATATTCATTAGTTTGGCTCTTTTCAAAATTCTGAGTTCATGAGTTTTTACTAAATTTCGGAAAAATGAGGATTTTTTGTTCTCTGGTCTCTATCGTGATCGTTATTTTGAATTCTATTGGTAAGTATTTTTAAATTGTATGTGAAAAAGTGGTGTATTTTTTTATATCTCGAATTACAGATTCTGAAAACCAAATCTACAATGTATCCATCTGTAAAAATTTCTAACAAAAAAAAATCATAGAAAACGCTACACGAAGTGAATAAAATTTGTGATTTTGAATACCCTTCGGTGCTCTGTAAATTTAAATCAGTGAGATTGCACTGATTGCCACTGAAAATCCTTACTGATTGCAATCAGTGAACCATTTCTCACTGATTCAAATTTCAAGAATAAAATTGTCTTTTTTATACAGAAATCATAATAACGTAAACAAATTCAAAATATTTGACCAATTTTTTATGTTATTCGTAGAAAAATGAAATTTTCATGAAATAATCATTAGATTTGAAAGAAGATTCGTAATTTTCAAACAATTCAGGCTACGTTGACGTTTCACATGAGAAAAACTTTTTTCGAATGAATATCATTAAAATTTAAAAACGATTTAGAATCTTTTACGATTTTAGAAATACAATTTTTTTTGGAAATTGCATTTTTTATTCTATAAGAATAATCAGACTTAGACCAAAAAGGATAAGGTTGTATCAATTTTAGGCTACATTGGATTTTCACCTCAAAAATTATTTTCAAACAGAACTTATTATAATTTAAACAAGACTTAGAATCTTTCAGGAATTTGGGATTATACTGATGTTTTTCTCAGACATTGCAATTTTCATTTAAAAAAACATTAGATGAAAGAAATCATAACGTTGTATCAATTTTAGGCCACATTGGCTTTTTACTTCCAAAATTGAAAATTTCAAACGGAAATTATCCAAATTTAATTTTGATTCAGAATTCTTGAACAATTTAAACTTGTGATCGCCGATAATTTAAATTTTTATTGAAAAATTATCAAATTTCAAAGATGATTCATAATCTTCAAACAAATTAGGCTGCGTTGACGTTTTACATCAAAAATGGTTTCTTCAAAATGAAAATCATTGAAATTTCAAGACTATTCAAAATCTGTTAACAATTTGGTATTATAATTGTGTTTTTTTCTCGAAAATTGCGATTTTCATATAAAAAACATCAGATTTTCAAAAAATTATATCATTACATATTATTATATATATTATATATATTGCAATTTTCATTAAAAACAGCATCAGATTGGAAAAAAATTGAATGTATCAATTTGAGGCTACATTGGCCTTTTGTTTGGAAAATTGGTATTTTCAGAAAGATATTATTATAATTTGAAAAAGATTCAGAATCCTTCAACGATTTGCGATTATATTTGAAGAAAAATTCATGACTTTGTATCAATCTCAGGCTACAGTATCTTTTTACTTCAAAAATGGGTATTTTCCAACAGAAATTTTTTAGAGATTTTTTCTAGTTTCTCCAGAAAATTAATTGACCGGATATCGAAAAAATGAACATCAGAAATATAGAAATTATCACAATTTAAAAATGATTTACAACCTTCTGATAATTTTAAATGTTTATCGTCGATATTCGAAGTTTTCATTAAAAATAAATTACATTTCAAAGAAGATACATAATTTTCCAAAAATGTAGGCTTCATTGACGTTCGGCAACAAAAATTTGTTTTTCTGAATAAAAGTCCTAAAAATTTCTATACGATTTAGAATCTTTCAACAATTTGGAAATATACTGGTGTTTTGTTATCAGAAATTGCTTTTTATTATTATTAAAAAATTGGTATTTTCAAACAGAAATTATTACAATTTACACAAGATTCGAAATCTTTCAAGAACTTGGGATTATACAGAGGTTTTTCCAGACATTGAAATTTTCATTTAAAAAAAATTCATAACATTGTATCTATTTTAGGCTACGTTGGCTCTTTTCTTCAAAAATTAGTAATTTCAAACAGAAATTATTACAATTTAAACAAGATTTCGAATCCTTGAACAATTTCAAATGTTTATCGTCGATAATTGAAATTTTGAGAGAAAAGTTATCAGATTTCAAAGAAGATTCATAATTTTCAAACAATTTAGGCTGCGTTGACGTTTTACATCAAAAATTGTTTTTCTGAAATAAAAGTCATTGAAATTTCAAGACGATTCAGAATCTGTTAACAATTTGGGATTATACTGGTGTTTTTTTTCGGAAATTGCAATTTTCATTTGAAAAACATCAGATTAAAAAAAAATTATCATGTATCATTTGAGGCTACATTGGATTTTTGTTTTGTTTAATTGGTATTTTTAGACATACATTATAATTTGAGCAAGATTTAGAATCCTTTAACGATTTGCGATTACACTGTTTTTTTCTTATAAATTGCCATTTTTATTTAAAGAGCATTATATTTCAAAGAAGATACATCATTTCCAAAAAATGTAGGCTTCATTGACAATTTCATCAAAAATTTGTTTTTCCAAATAAAACTTTTGTATTTTCAAACAGAAATTATTTCAATTTTAACTAACTTAAAAATCTTGAAGAATTTTCGATTATTTCAGTGTTTTTCCTCGCAAACTGCAATTTTTGTTTCAAAATGATTAGATTTTGAAGATTTATAATTTTGCAACAATTTTAGTCTACGTTAGCCTTTTACATCGAAAGTTGGGGTTTTCAAGCAAAAATCATTATAACTTGAACAAGATTTAAAATCTTTAAACTAATGGAATTGTAGAAAAATCACAATCTTACTTTTTTTCTTGTGTTCTATTAAATTTTGTAATAAAGGAAAGTAAAATGATTAGGTGTGTAAATAATTCACTTTTTTAAATTTCGAATCAAACAATTGTAAAATATTTGAGATGTTGGAGGAATTATTACAAGGCCTTTTTACAAATTTCACAATACTGACCTCTTTACGATTGTTTGAATAAAAATAAAGTTGACAATGGCACACAATCGCATTTTTTCAATAAACTTTTCCATTTGTTGCGTCTTTTATTTCTATAAACGGGGTGACGGTTAAAATCAGAAAAATAAAATTCCCGAAATAAAATTACTAAAAATAAAATGAATGAATAAAATTAATAATTATCATGAATAAAATGTTTCATTAGACGAAATTATCAAATTTGGCCCACTTTCAATATTTTGCAATTGGACTATTGAAAATGGTTTAAAATTGTTTGAAATTGTATATTCAAGTTATAATTGCTCAGTTTAAATGAGCATTCAAATATTGCTTAATTTGAAACAAATTCTTCTTTTTCTTACAAATAAATTTCCAATTGAATCAGATAAATTTGGAAAATTTCATAAATTCTTGGAATTCGGGAATTCAAAGAATTCAGATCAAGAATTTCATTCAAGACAGCATTAATTAATAAACCCATTCACTGTTGTTCATGTGTACTCGTGATGTGCAAAAGAAACTATTATTTTTTAATATCTCAAATTCTTGGAATAACTTGAGTTCCTGAATATTCTGGAATTTTTGGGATTCCTAGAACTTTTAGAATTCCTAAGATTCTTGGAATTATTTGAAATTTCTTGAAGTCGTGATATTTCTCGAAATCTTGGAATTCCTTGAGTTTATGGCATTCCTTGAATTTATGGAATTCCATGAATTTATGGAATCCCTTGAATTTATAGAATTCCTTGAATTTTTGGAATTCCCTCAATTCTTGAAATTCCTGATTTTTCCGGAATGCCTTGAATTCTTGGAATGCCGTGAATTTCCTAAATTCTTTGAATTCCTCTTTATGTAATTCCTTTAATTTATTGAATTTTTTTGAATTAGTGGTATTTCTCAAATTTTTGGAATTTCTCAAATTGATGGAATTCCTTGAATTCTTAGAATGCCTTTTACTCTTGAAATTCCATAAATTCGCAGAATTCATGTATTTCCTTGCACTCTCACAATTCGTGGAAATCTTGGAATTCCTTGAGTTTGTAGAATTTCCTAAATTCTTAAAATTCCTTGAGTTTGTAGAATTCATCAGATTCTTGGAATTCCTTGAATGCTTGAAATTCCTTGAAATATTTGAATTCCTTGGATGTATTGAATTCGTGAAATTTTTCTAATTTTTGGAATTCCTCAAATTTACGGAACACCTTTCTTTTACGGAATTTCATGAATTTGTGGAATTCCTTGAATTATTGGTATTCCTTGAATTCGTGGAATTCCTTGAATTCTTGTCATTCCCTAAATTTATGAAATTAATTGAATTCTTATTAGTCCTTTTATTTGTGGAATTCCTCAAATTCGTATACTTCCCTGAAGTCGTATAACTCCTTGAATTCGTAGAATTCTTGTATTTCATTGAATTTTCATAATTCCTGGAATTGCTTGAGTTTGTTGAATTTTTGCAATTCTTGAAATTCCTCAAATATTTGGAATTGATTGAATTCTTAAAATTCCTTGAATGCTTCGAATTCCTTGAAATATTTGAATTCCTTGAAATCTTGGAATTCCTTGAATTTATTGAATTCGCGAAATGTTTTTAATTTTTGTAATTCCTCAAATTTACGGAACACCTTTCATTTATGGAATTTCATGAATTCGTGGAATTCCTTGAATTATTGGAATGCCTTAAATTCTTGGAATGCCTTAAATTCGTGAAGTTTATTAAATTCGTATAATTGCTTGAATTCGCTAAATTTCTCGAATCCTTGGAATTTCTCGAATTCTTGAAATTTCTCGAATTCTTGTAATTCCTAAATTTATGAAATTACTTGAATTCTTATTGGTTCCTTTATTTGTGGAATTCCTCAAATTCGTATACTTCCCTGAATTCGTATAACTCCTTGAATTCGTAGAATTCTTGTATTTTATTGAATTTTCATAATTCCTGGAATTGCTTGCGTTTGTTGAAATTTTGCAATTCTTGAAATTTCTCAAATTCTTGGAATTGATTGAATCCTTAAACTTCCTGGAATGCTTAGAATTCCTTGAAAACTTCGAATTCTTAGAATTTCTTGAACACTTTCATTACCTTGAATTTTAAAAATTCCTGGAATTCTCAGTACTCCTCAAATGTTCACAATATCTGGAGTCCTAGGACTTTTAATAAATGCATGAAAATCAGAATAATACGTGAAATTGAGACGAATGCATAAGAATTCCAAGAATTAAGAGAATTCAAGAAACTTGGACGATTTGAGGATTCAGGAGAATTCAGCGAATTCGTACACTCCGAGAGAGGTTCATTAAACATGGAGGAACGGATACAGTATTTTTTGTCTGAATTATCAAATCAATCACTAACGTGAAAATAAAAAACAAAAAAATTGCATCCATTCCAATTTTTGGTTACAGAATTAAGTTTGCAGGGTAACGGACTGGGTAGAGAACATATTCCTCAACACGGAATTCCCCGTCCACCACTAAGAGTTTTTCTTCTACCTCTACCTGAGGGCTCAGCAGTAGTGAAAACATTCGAATTTCAATTTCATTATTTCACGCTAGACAAGAATGGTAGACGTCACACGATACCAACAGTCGCAAAATCTCGTAGAGTTCTATCAGATGAGCATGGTGCCGTCGTTGGATTCTTCGAAGGTAATTTTCTTCAAGGAATATATGAGGATTGTGCAGATCGTGATATAGCTCGAGTGAAAATAGATGAGGTACTCCAAGTATCAATCAAGATGGAGCTGGCTGAAGAAATACTATATCCTGTACATAAACCATACCGAGTGGGCAAGACATTCAGATACCCTCGCAAACATTAGACAATCAACGAAACAATGAACTAATAAAATTCCGGTCCGATCCTATCAGATCCTCTACGATCCTATCCGATCCTATCCGATCTCATCTAAATCTATCCGATCCTATCCGATCCTATCCGATCCTATCCGATCTTATCCGATTCTATCCGATCCTATCCGATTGAACCCGATGCTATCCGATCCCATCCCTTTCTATCTGATCCTATTCGATCCTATCCGATACTACATAATTCTACACGAACCTATCCGATCCTATCCAAGTCTATCCCGTTCTATACGATCCTATCCGATGCTATCCGATACATTCGATAATGTCCTGTTCGATCCTATCCGATCCTATCCGATCCTTTTCAATCCTATCTGATTCTATCCAATTCTATCCAATCCTGTCCGATCTTATCTGATCCTGTCCGATCCCATCTGATCCTATCCTATCCTATCCGATCCTGTCCGATTCGAACTGTTTCGAATTATTTAGAATTACGAAGAAGTAAAATTAATTAAAAGTTGTAAAAGTCTTCGAATGTTAAATACTGCGAGCTTATCAAGGTAAAACAATATGAGGGATGTGCCTAAAAAGCGACGTTGATTGTAACAATGGAATAATTTTGTTTTTTGAAGAATTAAAAATAATAAAAATGTTTATCACATTCACCCACATTGTTTTTACTCGCATAATTTTCATTACTTGATTTATACATTATCATCCTGTAACCTTAACTTATTTTTATAGGAAAACATCATACCAAATGATAAACATTACCAGCAGTGCCTTTCAATTGTTCTACTTACATTTAATTAATAAATAATGAATTAAGGCTCAATTAATAATAGGAATTCAATCAGTAAAAGAATAGTCACTAGACCGTTGATAAGGAACTATTCTTTTTTCGAACAGTTTTTTCCATTCGAGGAATCATTTATCGCTTAATTATTTGGATTTCTTAGATAAGTTTGAATTCATACAATTCTTTGAATTTCATTCAATTCTCTTATTTATTTATTATTTCAATTTGATCCAAACATAGATGAATTTTTAAAGTAAAATAGCTTCCCTTTACCCTTTACCCTTTACCCTTTACCCTTTACCCTTTACCCTT